>JAYEVK010000427.1:0-58051 GCA_036346275.1 Otatea glauca | reverse complement strand
CGCCGGAGCTAGCCATGGCGATGTGCTTGATATATCGGCTGAACGACCTCGACTTCTTCTCCGTTCCATTGAGCGAGCGCTTGATGCATGGTCGATGGGATACGGCGGTTTGCATGAATCCAATCCCGTCCGAGCAGACACTGTAATTTCCTTTGGCGTCAATTACAAAAAACGCGTCGGCAAGTCTTGCTACCGACGATCGACTCTGTGACCATGACAACTTTTGCTTCGTAGGGTCGCCTGTGAAGTCATTCGAAACCATGTTAGTTTTGATTAAGTCTTCGTCGGACTTACCCGCTTTTTACATGTTGTGTATGGCATTAGATTCAACTGTGGCGCCTCGTCTACCAAAGATCCTTGATATCGGCTTGCCATTTATATATCCTTTCGTGTACAGAGGTTTCAGATGCGGTGATCGCCTTTGGGTTTCTCAAAGATGGCGCTCACACTCGGAACATAATCGAGCAATCGCCTCTTTGGCGATTCGGTTATGACTTTGAACTCGGCGGCAATGTGAACACCATGTTGACATCCATGGGAGGTGTGCCATCCGAATCATGGGAGAATCAAGTCGTCACCGATTCAAATCTTCTTGACTTGCTCTTTTCTTCTCCACTCTTTCTTGGCGCATCTCATTGGACGGTTCATTAAACACTTCGCCTCTCTCTTTCTCGGCATCGGCTTCACGAATTTCTTGTGTCCTTAGCCTCTGAAGCCGTCGTCGTTGTGATTTGCTCGGGCTGATGGGCACCACACAGGTTTAGGTTCCACCGGCTTCGTGTCTGCCAGCCAAGTCTCCTTGATCGAATCGGTCTTGTGTGTTTTGGCTTGACTTTGTTCTTGATTCGATTTAGATAATCTTTCATGGACCGCCTTACAGTGACTTTTGTTTTGCTCTCTAATCGCCCAGATAGCCTATGTCGGCCGATTGCGTTAATAATCGTCTCGAGGATAATGTTCCATCGGCGGTATCTGGTGATGGCAACGCTACTCTCTCTCCCAAAAAAATTGCCAAAGGACACTTTCTATGTGCCCTCCACGTTCTCAATGCGGTACAAATTATCCGACCGGCGGTATGATGCGATGGTCGGTGTTCATCCTTTCATACTTCTCCATTAATTGTGAGAACGTTGGACCAAACCTTTTCGCGGGCCGTCTAGATGGAGATTTCTGCTTTGTACCATTTACCCACAGAGGATTCCCTTGGGTTTGATGGTCCTTGAATTTTTCCTTCTCGATCGGCTTCTATTTGTAAGGAACCGATGGTAATTTTCGATGTCCGCGTCGTCGAGCTTGATTGTATGTCGACTTGTCGATCTTTTCCTCTTCGTCTTGCATCGGCTCTTTTCCTTTAGCCGAGCAATGTACCATATTGATAGGAAGCGGATCAACATCTACCGCATGGTCGGCTCATCGGCAAACTTCAACCGACCATCTTCAATAGCATTTGGATCTGCTGACGGAAGATATTGCGATCATTAGTGTTATGTGAATAAGAATGATGCCACTTGCAATACCTGCGTTTTTTGATCTCATCGAGGCGTTGTAACATTCCAAAAATTGGATTTTAGAATGTTTGAATTTCAAAATTCACCATTTGCAATTTCTTTGAATTAATTTCAACTTAATATGCATTTTCTATTTACAAAAGGATTTAATTAGGCGAATCTATCCATCAAACATTAGATTTTCGAGTTTTGCTCGGTTCATTACTGCGCAAGGAATTTTTCATATTTTTGGATATTTTTCTCAATTTATTTGATATTTAATTGAATTTATTTGCTTTTATTTGAAGTTCGAATTTCTTAAATTCGTAAAATGATTTTTATTCGATTCCTCCTCGGGCGAATCCTTTTCCCGCCCGCTTTTCCCGCCCATCTCCTTCGCTCATGCCGCTTTCCTCCTCCCCTCGCCCGCTTCCCTGCCTCGCCTTCTTCCCGCTGCCAGCCCACCCTTCGCCTCGGCTGCTTCGATCTGGCACCACGCGTCGGCGGCTCGGATCTTCGCCACGTCGCCCGCGTCGCTTCTTGTGCCGAAACCCTAACCGCCTCGCGCCGTTTTGCGTCCGTCTGCGCTTCCGCCTCGAGGCTATTTAAAGCCTCGTGGACCCCATCCCAGGTTCGCCTCCTCGCGCGCATCCGCCGCCCTTTCCTCGTCGCTTGAGACGCCGCGTCCTTCAGCTTCCGCGAAGCTCGCTGGTCGCGCCGCCCCGAGCCGTCTCGTCGTTTTCTTCTTTCTCCGGTGAGCCTCGCCTTGGTTTTGGTTCCGCCGTTCTCCTTTGTCCCGCATCCTTTTGCCCTAGTCGTCGCGCCTCATCGCGTTTTGTGCGCCGTCGAGGCCGTCTTCGCCGCCTCCGGCGAGTTCGCGCCGCCGCCGAACCGTTCGCCGCCATCGCTTCGCGGCGGAGTCGTGGCCGTCCGATCGCCCGCAAGCGCCCGGATCTCCCACGTCGCCGTTGCCTCCCAGGCCGTCCGTCCGCCTCGGCCGGTGGATCGTGCCGTGGGCGGGCGGATCGGTCCGCGCCCGCCTCGTCTTCGTACTAACGCCGCGTCGTCGCCTCGCCTCCATTCAGCTGCGCTGTGCGTCGGCCGCCTCATTGTTGCCTCGTCGACCACCGCGTCGTTACTTGCCGCGTGGCTTGCCACGTCGGCCGATCTGCCGCGTCACTCGAGCCCTCCTCGGTGGGCGCGATCCACCGTGGCCGTGTCTCGACGCGTGGGTCCCACGTGTCGGCAAATCTTTTTCTTTTTATTCTTTTCCAGAAATTCCAAAATTCCAGCCAATCACGTGATGCCACGTGTCAACTTTCTGAATTTTTCTGATTTTTCTGATCTGGGAATCTTCCAGGAGCCCGTTCTCCTTCGTTCGAGCTCCGATTCCAGTGATTAAAATTTCTAAATTCATCTAAATTCAAGATCTATCTTCCAGTACCATTATTTTCAATTTTTGAATTTTATTTGAAATTGTTTTATTTATTTGCCTCGTTTCGCGTGTAGACGATGCAGTCGAAGATCAGTCGAATCAACAATCAAAGGTAGAACCAGCAAGAGGCAGCGAAGGCAAGTCTTCCTTGAACATGTTGATCCCAAATTTTATGAAAATGTTATGTTGTTTTTTTTAAATTATGCATGCTTACTTTTATGCAAAGTACTTTAAATATAGTCTTAAGGTTTAGCTAATTCCAGTTTGTTATACCCTCATTGGTATTGATCATGTCGAACCTTTGACACCCTAGATAATATATACTAGCCATTTTATTTGGTGATATCCAGTAGATTAGCATGGAACGGTAGAATTGCTTAGTCCAGCTTAAGCGTTTCGGTATTGTGCCATTATGGGAATCATTTCAAATGCTGTTTAAACTTATTTGTGAAATTGCGGCAATTGGTGTTGCTGCTGTGATTTAAGTAAAATAATGTGGAAATGGTTTAGACCAGGCGGATGGATGTCCGGCGGTGCGTAAAGCACGAGACCTTGGTATGTGAATGTTCGCCTAGTCAATTAAGGACGGCGTGTGTTACCATGGACCGAGCACTACTGGTACAACCACCGTCTATATGGGTACGACTGGCTAAATAATTTGTGCGTCTCATTATTAGCTTCGCCAGTTGGTGAGAGCAGATGTTGGCGGCGCAAGAGGGGCTTCAGATTTGGCTAGAACCCTAACGGCGTGAAACCTCGGTAGGCGGAGTTAATAGTGGGGTTGTGCATTGTAAAGGCCTTGTCATGATCTCTCCGCCGACACACCAAAGGAAGTGTGTCAAGTGCATGGCAACAAGAGTCGATCATGTCTTGTGGGTAAAGTGTACACACTCTGCGAGTTAAAACTACTTAAGTAGCCATGCCCACTGTCAAGGGCGGTAGGCACGCTTGCACATTGTAGATTTCATGGTTTTGTTTTAAATGGAAATGATGGTTTGGGAATCAGAGAGCGGATGGAACTCTCGGGTTATGGTTTGCGGATGGAGCCGATCGGGTAGATGGAACTGCTTTAATTGTTATATCAAATTCAATTACTATGCTATTACATTTTGTTCAAATGATGCTTTATGAAATTACTATTGGTATTTACAGCTAAACTTTGCTTTATGCTAAAAGAGCCATATTATGCCTTCAATTGTTTAGCCTTGCATATAGTTATCATGCATTATGTTTCCAAGACTTATGGAGTACATTTTGTGCTCACCCTTGCAACATCCCCAACCTTCCACGTAAGAGTGTGCGGTGAAGGTCGACTACGATTTCTACGCTTGTGGTTACGACGAAGGTGATCCGGAATGCTAGGGCGCGAACCCCGTCAATTGCACATTGGGCAAATGGATGGGCTTACTTAATTCTTCTTTGTTATTTCGTTTAGCTGCTTCTTATTGAACTCTAGCTATGATGCTTCTTATTTGTAATAATTGGCCATAAGGCTAATATTCTTTTGCTTAATTAATATTATTTGATTCGTGATATGGATGTCTTTGTCATCATCGCTTTCCCTTGTGTGTGCTAGCTTTTCTGGACTAGCACAAAGTTATACACAGAGGGTTCGGATTGGGAAATCCGGTCCGACAGAAGGTGGTATCGAGCCATATCGATCGTAGGTCGATCCCTAGTTAGTCCGGTCTTCTTAGCAAGAACTTCAAAATTATTTTCTAAATCAAACCAACGAATTGCTGTGAAATAGATTATCTCATCTCATCTTATTCTTAGGTTCTTACTCCTTTCCTTTGCTAAAATGTTGTTTTAAAAATTTTAATTTGATCTTATCTCTTGGAACTTCTCAAAGCCTCGAGCCTTCTGCAAGAATCCAGATCAAGGAAGAAGATGATCAAGCCGTCAAAGAGTATATCCGAGAGACTGTCATATAAGATAGGTTTTTAGTGCTCTAGGTCATCCCTTTTTAGTTTAGCAACGTATAGTTCGAGTGTATTAGAATTTTTGTTGCTTGTTTGTTGGGTGTGTTGTGCACTTGCCCTAGCATTGTGTTACAGCCACCTTTCTTTTGGAGTTTTATAGCTTGTTTGGTCTTGGAATGGCTACCTCCCTAGTCTTCTCATCTTTTGCTCTTTCCCTCTCATCTATTGCTAACCTGTCCCTGGCCGTTGCTTCAGATGGAAGGTGAAGGAAGAGGTCGTAGAGCTGGTCGCAGAGGAGGCCGTGTTGGAGGTCGTGGTCGTGGTCGTGGTCAGGCAGAGCCACAAGATCAGCAGGATGTTCAAGATCAGCAAGAGCAGCAAGTGCCGCCGCCACCAGTCCAACCACCAGTTGCAGATATCCAGCAGATGATGGCAATGCAGCTTCAGTTGTTGCAAGCCCTTGCTCAGAATTTGGTGAACAATCCATGACAAAGCACCGTAGCGATACCGTGATGCCGCCCAGTCTAAGCTTGGAGAGTTCATGAGAACTAGACCGCCTACCTTCACGGAGCAGGTGAACCCTTGGAGGCAGATGATTGGTTGAGAGATGTGGAGAAAAAGCTCCGATTGGCTCGAGTGTGATGACCGTGAGAAGGTTCTCTACGCGAGTCATCAATTAAAAGGAGTAGTGCTACTTGGTGGGATAATTTCATCTTGCCCATCGAATGCTCAAGCTATAACTCAGGAGGAATTCTCGAAGCCTTCGTCTTTGCTCATGTACTCTTGGCATAATTGAAATGAAGAAAAGAGAATTTACGCAAGTTGCATCAGGGAAACCAGAGTGTTTCTGAGTATTTGAATAGGTTCACCCAGTTGTCAAGGTATGCACCAGAAGATGTGGCTACTGAAAGTGCCAAGATCTGGAGGTTCATGGAGGGACTTGACCCTGACATCAAGGTGCAGCTAGTTGCTTTGGATTTTCCGAATTTTCAACATATGGTGAACAAGGCACTAGTACAAGAGGATGCTCAACGCCAACAGCGGGAGTCCCGCAAGAGAAGAATGGCATTCCAGGCTCAGCATGGAGCGAGTGGTTCTCGTCGGCGCTTCCAACCTCAGCAAGCCAACAGAACACCAATTCAAGGAGCACCCCGTACTCCTAATTCTGGACCGCGCCCAATCGCTCAAGGACCCCAGCAGAATAATGCCAGTGGTCAACAGCAAAAAGGGAATTCAAATCTGCAGGGATTGAGTGTTTCCATTGTCACCAGATGGGACATTATGCCAGCAATTGTCCTCAGAAGCGTCAACAAGTGACCCCGGTGCCATTCAACTTGGGATCCAATTCCGCCAAAGCTCCTACGCAAGGACAAGGTCGTGGAACACCCCGGACGCCAAGAGCTCCGCAATCGTTTGGAAGAGGACGTGTCAACCATGTGACCGCCGAAGAAGCTCAAGAGGCATCAGATGTGGTTTTGGGTAAGTTCCTTGTTAACTCAATACCGGCCTCAGCATTATTTGATTCTGGAGCATCGCATTCTTTTATATCGAAGAGTTTTGTTGAACAATTTGGTTGGGAAACCTTTACCCTTAAGAGCCCTATGATAGTTCAATCTCCTGGGAAAGAATTGAGAACTAGTTCAATATGCCCAAGTGCAACCATAAAAATCAATGGGGTAGAATTCCTAGCGAATCTTATCATCTTGGATTCAAAAGGAATAGATGTCATCCTAGGGATGGATTGGTTAACCCAGTATAAAGGTCAAATAGATTGTGCCGTAGAGCCATCACCCTTACCAATTCGAAGGCATTGAGTGGAGTATATGCACGATGAGTGCTGCAAGTAAGTGCGCTTTGAGCAGTTTAAAGGAAGCAACTTTGGAAAGTGTGCATGTGGTGCAAGAATATCGGATGTATTTCACGAAGATTTGCCGTATGCTTTGCTCGATCGAGAGATAGAGTTCGTCATAGAGCTAGTCCTTGGCACGGCTCCAATTTCCAAGAGACCCTACGCATGCCCCAATGAACTCGCCGAGATGAAGAAAGCAGTTGAAGAGTTGCAAGAAAAAGGATCGTTCGTCCAAGTTCGTCACCTTGGGGAGCGCCGATTCTTTTGTAAAGAAGAAGGATAATACTTTGCGCTTGTGCGTGGATTATAGAGCCACGAATGAAGTCACAATCAAGAACAAGTACCGTTGCCCGGGATTGATGACTGTTTGATCGATTAAAAGGAGCATGTATTTTCTCCAAGATCGATCTTGATCCGGATATCATCGATTGAAAATAAGGTCGCAAGATATTAGAAGACAGACTTTTGCTACCGATATGGATTATATGAGTTCACAGTTATGTCATTTGGTCTGACCAATGCACCAGCCTATTTCATGAATTTGATGAATAAAGTATTTATGGAATACCTGGACAAGTTTGTGGTGGTATTCATAGATGATATTCTTATCTATTCCAAAGATGAATCGGAACATGAAGGTCATTTGAGGATGGTGTTAGAAAAGCTCAGAGATCATCAGCTGTATGCTAAGTTCAGCAAGTGTGAGTTTTGGTTGAAAGAAGTTGCTTTCTTAGGCCATATAATTTCTGCTGGAGGTGTCTCAGTAGACCCTGAAAAAGTGAAAGGTGTACTTGATTGGAGACAACCCAAGTCAGTGCCTGATATCAGAAGTTTTCTTGGTTTAGCGGGATACTACCGAAGATTCATAGAAGGATTTTCAAAGATTGCAAGACCGCTTACCCAGTTGCTGAAAAAGGAAAAGAAGTTTGAATGGTTTGAAGCTTGTGAGCAAAGTTTTCAGGAATTAAAGAAAAGATTGACCTCAGCCCCAGTGCTCATTTTACCGGATATTCGGAAGAACTTTGAGGTTTTCTGTGATGCTTCAAGACAGGGTCTTGGATGTGTCTTGATGCAAGAAGGCAAAGTAGTTGCATATGCCTCACGGCAATTGCGACCACATGAGGAAAACTATCCAACCCATGACTTGGAAATGGCTGCAGTTGTGCATGCACTAAAGTTGTGGAGGCATTATCTCATCGGGAATCGATGTGAAATTTTTACAGATCATAAGAGTTTGAAGTATATCTTCACTCAAGCAGACCTCAACCTAAGACAAAGAAGATGGTTGGAGTTAATTAAGGATTATGATGTGGGAATACATTATCATCCTGGCAAGGCTAATGTAGTTGCCGATGCCTTAAGCCGGAAGAGCTACTGCAATAATTTAATGATTCAAGAAGGTCAACCTGCTCTTCACGAGGAGTTTCAGCGTTTGAATTTGGAACTAGTAGAGGAAGGTTCCATTGCTGCTTTAGAGATTCAACCAACCTTGGAGGATCAGATCAAAAAGATGCAAAAGTCAGACAAAGAAGCTGCTAAGATCAAAGATAGAATAAAGGAAGGTAAAGCCCCAGGCTTTTCGGAAGATGAAGAAGGAACAGTTTGGCTTGAAAAAAGTATATATGTGCCGAATCAAAAAGAGATCAAGCAATTGATATTAAAGGAGGCGCATGAGTCAGCGTACTCAATTCATCCAGGTAATACCAAGATGTATCAAGATCTTCGTGGTATATATTGGTGGCCAAGGATGAGAAAGGAAATCGCAGAGTATATAGCTATGTGTGATGTGTGCCAGCGAGTTAAAGCTGAACATCAAAGACCCGCAGATTACTCTGTAGTTAAAGGTGCACGAATGGAAGTGGGAAGAAATTGGAATGGATTTCATTCAGGGACTTCCGAGAACCGATCAGTTATGATTCAATATGGGTTGTAGTGGATCGATTGACAAAAGTTGCTCATTTCATTCCTGTGAGAACAACTTACCAGGGAGATCAACTTGCAGAGTTGTATATGTCAAGAATCGTGTGTTTGCATGGTGTGCCAAAGAGAATTGTATCAGATCGAGGCACTCAATTCACTTCAAGATTCTGGCAAAAGTTGCAAGAAGCATTGGGTACCAACCTGAATTTCAGCACAGCTTATCATCCTCAAACAGATGGACAAACTGAGCGAGTAAACCAAATCCTTGAAGATATGTTAAGGTCTTGTGCATTGTCCAATGCGGCAAGTTGGGATCAAAGTTTACCTTATGCAGAATTCTCATATAACAACAAATTATCAAGCAAGTTTGCGAGATGTCGCCATTTGAAGCCTTGTATGGAAGAAAGTGCGAACACCTCTCTGTTGGAATGAAACAGAGATCGCCAAGTCTTTGGTCCTGATATTTTGCAAAAGGCGAAGAACAAGTAAAATGATTCAAGAAAGATTGAGAACAGGGCAGTCTAGGCAGAAGAGCTACGCTGATAATCGTCGGAGAGAGTTAACCTTTGCTCCTGGTGACTATGTGTACTTGAAAGTCTCACCGCTCAGAGGAATGCGTCGATTTCAAGTTCGTGGAAAGTTAGCACCAAGATTTATTAGACCATTCCCAATCCTAGCCAGAAGTGGACAAGTGGCTTATCAGTTGGAGCTGCCACCGCAGTTGTCGAATGTGCACAATGTGTTCCATGTGTCACAACTGAAGAAGTGTCTTAGGGTACCAGAAGAGCAAATGCAAAGTGAGAATGTTGAGCTACAGGATGATCTTACCTACCCAGAGTATCCGATTAGAATCCTAGAAGAAGCAGAGCGCAGAACAAGAAACAGGACAATCAAGTTTTGCAAAGTTCAATGGAGCAACCATTACGAAAAGGAAGCAACACGGGAGCGTGAAGAAGATCTTAGAGAAGAGTACCCCAACCTTTTCCCTAGTCTGTCCAAATCTCTGGTCGAGATTTCTTTTAAGGAGGAAGGTTTGTAACATTCCAAAATTGGATTTTAGAATGTTTGAATTTCAAAATTCACCATTTGCAATTTCTTTGAATTAATTTCACAATATGCATTTTCTATTTACAAAAGGATTTAATTAGGCTAATCTATCCATCAAACATTAGATTTTCAGTTTTGCTCGGTTCATTACGCTGCAAGGAATTTTTCTGTATTTTTGGATATTTTTCTGAATTTATTTGATATTTATTTGAATTTATTTGCTTTTATTTGAAGTTCTGGAATTTCTTAAATTCGAAAAATGATTTTTATTCTGGATTCCTCCTCGGGCGAATCCTTTTCCCGACCCGCTTTTCCCGCCCATCTCCTTCGCTCGCCCTCCTCCTCCTCTCCTCGGCCGCTTCCTGGCCGCTCGCCCCGCGGCCAGCCGCAATATTCGCCTCGCTGTTCGATCGCGCCACGCGCGTGCGGCTCGGATCTTGCCGCGTCGCCGCGTCGCTGCCGCACAAGCCGAAACCCTAACCGCCTCCGCGCCCGTTTTGGCGTCCGTCTGCGCCGCCTCCGAGGCTATTTAAAGCCTCGTGGACCCCATCCCGAGGTTCGCCTCCTCGCGCGCATCCGCCGCCTTTCTCGTCGCTGAGACGCCGCCGTCCTCTTCCGCGAAGCTCGCGAAGTCGCGCCGCCGTCCGAGCCGTCTCCGCGTTTTTTCTTTTTCTCCGGTGAGCCTCGCTTTGGTTTTGGTTCCGCCGTTCTCCTTTGTCCTCGCATCCTTTTGCCCTAGTCCTCGCCTCTACCATCGCGTTTTTGTGCGCTGTCGAGGTTGTCTTCTTCGCCTCCGGTGAGTTCGCGCGCCGCCGAAGCCGTTCGCCGCCATCGCTCGTCGCGAGTCGTGGCCGTCCGACGCTCGCAACGCCCCAGATCTCCACGTCGCCGCTTGCCTCCATTGTCCGTCTGCCTCGGCCGGATGGATGCGTGCGCGTGGATAGGCGGATCGGTCCGCGCCGCCTCGTCTTCCGTGCCAGCGCGGCGTCGCCTCGCTTCAGCGCTGCGCCGTCGGTCGCCTCATTGGGCCGCCGCCATCGTCGCCGCCGTGGCTTGCCACGTCGGCCGTCTGCCGCGTCACCGAGCCCTCCTCGGTGGGCGCATCCACCGTGAGCCGTGTCTCTGACGCGTGGGTCCCACGTGTCAGCGGCAAATCTTTTTCTTTTTATTCTTTTCCAGAAATTCCAAAATTCCAGCCAATCACGTGATGCCACGTGTCAGCTTTCTGAATTTTTCTGATCTGGGAATCTTCCAGGAGCCCGTTCTCCTTCGTTCGAGCTCCGATTCCAGTGATTCAAATTTCTAAATTCATCTAAATTCAAGATCTATCTTCCAGTACCATTATTTTCAATTTTTGAATTTTATTTGAAATTGTTTTATTTATTTGCCTCGTTTGGCGTGTAGACGATGCGATCGAAGATCACGAATCAACAATCGAGGTAGAACCAGCAAGAGGCAGCGAAGGCAAGTCTTCCTTGAACATGTTGATCCCAAATTTTATGAAAATGTTATGTTGTTTTTTTTAAATTATGCATGCTTACTTTTATGCAAAGTACTTTAAATATAGTCTTAAGGTTTAGCTAATTCCAGCTTTGTTATACCCTCATTGGTATTGATCATGTCGAACCTTTGACACCTAGATAATATATACTAGCCATTTTATTTGGTGATATCCAGAGATTAGCATGGAGCGGTAGAATTGCTTAGTCCAGCTTAAGCGTTTCGGTATTGTGCCATTATGGGAATCATTTCAAATGCTGTTTAAACTTATTTGTGAAATTGCGGCAATTGGTGTTGCTGCTGTGATTTAAGTAAAATAATGTGGAAATGGTTTAGACCGGGGCGGATGGATGTCTGGCGGGTGCAGAAAGCACGAGACCTTGGTATGTGAATGTTCCGCTCTAGTCAATTAAGGACCGAAGCGTGTGTTACCATGGACCGAGCACTACCGTACAACCACACGTCTATATGGGTACGACTTGGCTAAATAATTTGTGCGTCTCATTATTAGCTTCGCGATTGGTGAGAGCGGATGTTGGCGAGCGCAAGAGGGGCTTCAGATCTTTGGCGGCTAGAACCCTAACAATGTGAAACCTCGTGAGGCGGAGTTAATAGTGGGGTTGTGCATTGTAAAGGCCTTGTCATGATCTCTCTGCCGACACACGAAAGGAAGTGTGTCAAGTGCATGGCAACAAGAGTCGATCATGTCTTGTGGGTAAAGTGTACACACTCTGCAGAGTTAAAACTACTTAAGTAGCCATGCCCACGGTCAAGGGCAAAGCGAGGTGCGCTTGCACATTGTAGATTTCATGGTTTTGTTTTAAATGGAAATGATGGTTTGGGAATCCGAGCAGATGGAACTCTCGGGTTATGGTTTGCGGATGGAGCCACTCGTAGATGGAACTGCTTTAATTGTTATATCAAATTCAATTACTATGCTATTACATTTTGTTCAAATGATGCTTTATGAAATTACTATTGGTATTTACAGTTAAACTTTGCTTTATGCTAAAAGAGCCATATTATGCCTTCAATTGTTTAGCCTTGTATATAGTTATCATGCATTATGTTTCCAAGACTTGCGGAGTATATTTTGTGCTCACCCTTGCAACATCCCCAACCTTCCACGTAAGAGTGTGCGGTTGAAGTCGACTACGATTTCTACGCTTGTGGTTACGACGAAGGTGATCCGGAATGCTAGGACGCGAACCCCAGTCGATTGCCTGTTGGGCAAATGGATGGGCTTACTTAATTTGCTGCTGTTATTTCGTTTCCGCTGTTTCTTATTGAACTCTAGCTATGATGCTTCTTATTTGTAATAATTGGCCATAAGGCTAATATTCTTTTGCTTAATTAATATTATTTGATTCGTGATATGGATGTGCTGTCATCACTGTTTCCACTGTGTGTGCTAGCTTTTCCTGGACTAGCACAGGTTATACACAGAGGGTTCGGATTGAGAAATCCGGTCCCGACAGCGACGGTATCACATGTCCCTCCGGCAATCGTATTATCTTTTCTTGCAGAAGTAAATCAAAAATACGATCACACTTGGAAACATCGAAAGAGTATTTGACCTCCGATTTGTTCCTAGTCGGCTTAAGCCAAGAACAGACTAAGGATTTCTTGGATCCTTTTACCCATTCGGCTATGTTTATTTCTGCTTCCTCGTCTTCCGACGAATCACTAGGACAATATTCAACCATATTGACCTTAGCCTTATCCTTTTCCTTGTTGTTACTATTTTTAAATCTACCATTAAACACCTTATTGTCGTTGAATCGGCTTTCTTGAGCCGATCGCGATGCAATAAGTGGCTAAAATCTGTGAATTCACGCCACCAAATTTCTCCCTAAGAGGAGGGATCAAACCTTGAAATGCTAAATCGGCGAGTTGATTGTCGTGTAACGTAACGCTAAAACACCGATTCTGATTTCTCTAAACCTTTTGATGTAATCTGTTACCGATTCCCCAAACTTTTGGCGGACAGAACTCAGATCTGAAATTCTTAACTCTAAACTGCCCGAAAAGAAGTATTCATGGAATCGGCTTTCCAAATCGTTCCATAAATGGACCGAATTCGAGGCAAACAAGTGAACCAAGTAAATGCTTGCCCCAGATAAAGATAACGGAAATAACCTAATTTTTAACCCGTCGGACTGGGCCGCTTCACCGCATTGTGCGATAAAGCGTCCAACATGCTCCAGGGTAGTGATAGAATCATCCCGGAGAATTTGGCAAAGTCCGGACTCAAATTATGAGGGTAAGGCATGCGATCTATGTAATCGAGTACGGCTTTCTATAGCCGATCACTTTTCCTTTTGGTTGTATGCCAAACCGATCCTCAAAACGATGCAGATCGATCGGTCCAATTGGCATTATCGCCACCGCACAAGAGCCCTTGATAATGTCGATCATAATCGCATCCCGCCTTTGAGAGTGCAAGCTCGGGTTGCCAATTATGCCGCGTCGCGTGGCATTCGATTATCTTGATCGTGCGATTATGCCTAATTTGTGGTTCCGCACCGGATAAATGGTTCGAGTACGTTACTACCCGTGGACCCGGGTTTCTAAGCGGGGTAGGCTCTTGGGGATATCTCTCGAGCCAATCTACCGTGAAACCGATTGGGGAAAAGCGTAAAAAGAGCCGACGGTGGTAGATTGATGGATGGATCATACTTAGCGGCGTCGGTATAGGCGTGGTAATGGCTCACCCCACTTGACCGAGGATCCTAGGCAATATGACCGTAGGTTGTGTGGGCATCATCGTGGGAGGTGAGGTCATAGCCGATGGTTTAGGATCGGCCGGTGTGCTCTGCGTGTTTTGTGATCTTGAAAAACAGGATAATTTGGCGAGCTTGTAGTGGGTCATGCAGCTTCTGACGAGGCTAACTCTGGGCAATAGATTTAACGCTATTTGCTATCATCGGCTTAAGAGTCGTTACGAGCCGATGATTGGTTTATTAAAGCATGGTGCATGATTGGTTAATCATAGCCGATAATTCGGCTGGCGCGTAGATATCGACTTACCGCTTCGCACTGTGTCTCCTGTGGTATTGACCGTCGGCAGGCGGATTTTTGTGTAACGCCACGCCTAGTCTTTTGGTAGCGATTTAGCATCATCTCTTCTAACGCGCTTTCCGATCTTCAATCTCTTGACGTTGTTCTGCGGTTAAATCGTCCATTGTTGGGACGATTATAGCTTCTGTGTTGAGATCAGACGGCGGAATCGACTTCCCTGATGTGGACATTGTCCCACCGGGCGTGCCAAGAGTGTTTAGCGTCAAAAACTTGATGTAGGGTTTACGACGAAGACACCGCATTTAACACCGGTTCAGAGCGTGCGGTCGGTTTGACTCAGAACCGACAAGGTAAAAAATATAAAATTCACTACAAGCCGATCGTAACGATCAATCGGCTTACACTCAATCAGCTTGAAGCCGATTAAGATCAAAGTAACAGGGTAAGTCCAACTAGCCGATTAAAGCTAATCAGAGGATAAAGGCAGATCAATTCTGAAGAAGGCGATGCGCAACAAAATCAGAATAAACCAAACCTGGGGTGTAACTGAGGATGATCAACAATTGGCGATGCGCAACTTTATTGATCAAAATCGATTACAAAGGCTAGATTACAAGAACTACTCCTAGTCGACAGGAAAAGTAGATGAAAAGTAAAAGCTAGTTGATTGTGTTGTGTTGATGATCCTTCTGCAGCTTGCTTTGTCTCTTCTTTTATACCCTTCGGCCGATCGTGTCCTATTCCAACACGCTTCAAAGTCCATATCCGTATCGGCCTTATCTTGAGAGGTTGTTTCCCTAAAAATCTTAGTTTTACCAAACATCTCGGATTCTTTCCAAACCTCCGTTAGTTTCCTTATCTTTAATTTTATTTGCTTGATTTAGATTAACTTGCCGAATTTTGGTGCAAACAAATAGTATGGAATCATTTTTCTATATATATATATATATATATATATATATATATATATATAAAAAAGAATAAACTGAAGGCTTGAACACTATCATCCACATCTGGCACCCTCGAGACAAAAAATGAATGTCTTTTTATTTCCTACTTCTCCACTCTGAGCCACTTATATACCCATGCGTAGGATAGGATCGAAGAAATAAAACGGAGCATAACACAATGCAGAAGCGTAGGTGTGGTGCAACTTAAGTTGATCTTTTACGGAAGATGAACTATTGACTTATTGGAATTGGTTGGACATTATGATAAAAAAAGATAAAAAAAAAAGTAGTACAAGAGAAAATTAAATACTCGACAGCTTCACACTGGGCTAAGAACTTTGAGAAGTCAAGATACCTTTTTTTTAATCACTTGGCCATTACTCATCAACATTGAGTTGTGCGAATTCGGACATATGTCAAACCCAAGCTCAACGATACTTATCCGGTTAATTATGAACCAAATCACTAGATGATCTTTTTCAGAATACGCGTGTTTTTGGCAGTGTCAAATTCACTTAAGCTATGCAATGTACAAGCTTTTTTTAATGAACGGCGCGCTACGACAGACGATATATTAAGAAGAAGCGAACAACAGTCCAAAACCATTTCTTATTTTTATTTTTTGCAAGGCCGTTTCTCATTCAGTAATCACTAATCAATGGACAAGCAAACCTACGGATGAACATAGTAACAACAAATACTTACTATCTCATGATCTTGATGGATACAATTAATACGGAGCATTGAGCCACACGAATCAGTCCAAATGGAAGTACGTAGTTTTTTATGTGTGAATTGAATGTGAAGAATCCTCTTGATGACATCAGTGTGGAGCTGAAGATCAAGGTTCACTCCATGAGAGAGGAGTGCACTAGAGGATCAGATCTCCTTCCTGCAGTCGAAATCATGCAAGATCTTGGTATCCTCGTGAAACCCTCCCACAAATCACGACCGCCTAGTGGGGTTTAGAGTGACGAGTGCCGGTGCAAAATAGATGTACTAGGATATATTGCATGCTTACAATGTCCTTTCTCAATGCCTCCCAGTTCTAAGCTATTGTGATAGCGAGTGGTACAACCGTTTCTGTTTTCTCTCGAAGCAACACAATTATAAGACAAAAGGAAAGGAAGGAAATTGGCTTGAGCACTATTATCCACGTCTAGCTCCTTTGAGATAAATGGCTTATATATCTTTGGCTTTTCGCAACTTCTCCTTCACTTTGAACCGGCCACTTACATATAGCGGTGTGCTGGATGAGAAGAAATAAATGGATCATAGCTAACTGACAAGAGTAGATGTTGTGTAACTTTTGTAAGACTTTACTGGGGATGATCGAGTCATTGACATATTGGAAGTGATCACTTTTCTAATCCTTATGATCTTTTTTTTTTTTTACAAAACAACCTCTCAAGTGAAATTGTAAATCTAGCCTCCTCCACACCGTAGAAGGTACCTACCGCACACGTCGACTGTGGCAGGTCCTCCTGCGCTCCCCTACTGCAGGAGGCCGCCTCCTGCGTCGGGCTAGCCGTGGCATGTTGCTACTCCTACGCCTGGCGTCCGCGGCGGGGCGGTCTACTCCCGTGCTCGCATAGGCGGAACCAGGGGGTGCCGGGTATGCCCCAGCACCCCCAAAAAATTGAGAAACTCTAAAATTTCACCTCTTCAATAGGCTAAATTTGTTGATTGAATTGGTTTTGATTTTGATGATTTGGGATTTTTAAGACCTTACAACTATTTGTATTATACTTTTAGCAAATTTCAAATATATATGTTGGATTTATGATGATACCAAATTATTACACAAGACTATAGAGTTGTACGTGTGTATACCCCATCAAAAAAAATTTAGTTCCGCCACTATGCGCTCGCGCCTGACAACCGTGCTCACCGGCTGCCATGCTCCCCGGGCATGACAACATGGCTCCCGCACTCCCTGTGCGTTCCACGGTGAGGAAGGAGGCTAGATTTATAATTTCACTCGAGAATATTCTAATTTTGCAAAAAAGAAAAAGGGTCCAGAACTAGAAAAGTGATATTTTCTACATACTGTACTTGTTTGGACATTACGATAAAAAATTAAAATGTACAAGGAACTCACTAGACAACTCCACGCTACGCCAACAACTTTGACGAGACCACTTACTATGTTGGAATTTGGAAAATAGTTGCTATTCGGTAGCCTCGATACGGAAGAATACCCTTCGAACTCAAACCCGTTTCCTACGGTTTCGAAGCGCGCGTCCTTAGGCTCGAGCATGTGCCTTCCGGGCTCGAGTTTGTATCCGGCAGGCTCAGGCTCGGACAAGAGGATAAGCCTTCAACCCGAGCTCGGGGCTGTAACACTCGTATCCTCCAGGACGAGCCTTTTCTTGTAACGGTCCGTTTTGGAGAAGTAGAAACCTTCCTCTGCGTGGGAATTAGGGCCAACAACTCTCAAGAACTCCCGTCAGCTCACAACTACTTACGTCGGCTCACAATAACTCCCGTCAGTTCACAACGACGGCATGACGTCGGTCTCGGAAAAGAGCAGCAGAAGCTCCTGAAGGGCCCTAAAAAAGGACGACAAGGATCCAGACAGAAAAAACGAAGGCGAGACCCAAAAAGAACACTCTCCCACGTACGCCCTAGATCGAGCGGAATCGAGCCCGAGCTCTCATTGCACTCTTCCACGGAGTATTGCATTCATCTTTCGCCCGAGGGCGAGACTGGAGTAGAGTTTTTCCTGGACTCGGGGGTTCAAACCAGTATAATCATCGTGTCTACCGAGCTGTCTCTCCTCCCTGTTCTTCATCGATATACGCTCGACGATGCCCTTTCTCGGACGAACACGACCTCAGGCTCCGCCCTCACACGATCCTCCACATCCCCTCGCGGTCGGCGGTCCCGATCGCCGACAATTCCCTTTAGGACTTGTTTGGATATCGCAATCCCGGCTGGGATCTCGACCCATTCCCAAGGGTGGAAACCCACTGGGCTAGTTTTTCTCGATCTGATGGAAAGTGCGTTTGGATGCCCATGAGACGGGGATTTCTCGACCCATTCCACGCCGTTTCCGCAGGGAAAAAAAATTCTTGCCTCCTTATGTCGGGCTCACATGCTCCGTCGCGTCGCGAGCGATCGCCTCCGCTCGCGTCGCGTCCTCTCGGATCGCCTCCTCTCGCGACGGCGCATCCGCTCGCGTCGCCTCCTCTCAAGTCCAGATCTGCTGATTGGGAGAGGAGGGAGAGCAAGGAGCCGCCGAAAGACTTCACCGGAGAAGAGGAGAGAGATCTGTAAGTTCGTGCTGGAACCGTAGTATTGATTCTTATTTTTTCCTTGATTCTCGTCGCTCTACTTGGATCTCAATTCTGTTGAGTTCTTGGATGGCTGTGAATTTTGTGCTTAGACCACCGTCGAGGCCCTCAAGGAGAAGCTCTGGAGGAAGGCCGGCACCGCCGTCGCCTCCATGTGCCTCGAGCTCCGCGACGATACCGGCGCCAAGAACGGGTCTGGCCCTCCACTCCCTTGCCCCCTTGTCGTCACTTCTTCACAGTAGCATCTACCCCTATCCCAAGGTACCGGCTGCATATTATTGATCTTGATCCTTCCTCGGTCACCTCTGGTGGTTGGTTGGAAGATACTTCACTTGTCGAGAAGTAAAAGATATCCGATGAAGCGTATAATAAGCTTGACAGTAAGTTCAGGACACATTTTGTTTTATTTTATTTCAATTATATAGATGTTCTAGATAAAGTTGGACCTCCCATATAACCCTCGGAATTCTGAAATATAGTTCAGCCTATTCCTTGCAAATGCTTACAGAACTGTCGCAGTTCTAATGTACACGGCAAACAAGTCCTATACTTCTAGAGATGTCAAGTGGCATCGAGAATCCTGTGCTGATGCTATCACACTGCTCTGTAGAAATTACTGTGATTATAGTATGAGAAGTAATATAAACAGCTAATAAAATGTTTGCTTGCAATGTCAGAGCATATAATAGTGGATTGTGGCATTTGAAATGACCTATTGAGAGCACCGATGCAAGTCTGCAAAAAATTAGTTTTCATCGGTTCTTAAATATTTAGCGAATTTCTTCTAAGCAATTAAACCTACAGTATTGTCTGTAGGTTGGCGATTTCCCAGAGAGAGAGACCCGTTCGAAGAAGAGGAGATATAGGCAACGAAAGTGTTCCCATGCTGAATTGCTTCCATGTTTCTTCACTTGTAACGCTAGGTGGTGCTGCAAACACTGTCAAATTCGATTATCGGGATATTGTAGATTTGAGTAGGTATTTTTTGCTGGTGTGAGATGATTGAACATGATCAATTTGCTGTGTGCGCCTAATCCCATGCTGGGGTCGACATGTTGGTCAATCAAGTAAAGTAAAACCTACATTACATTCACGTGTTTGCGTGTAACAGTGCTGTAATCCTCTTAGATATCTACATTACATTCATGTGTTTGTGTGTGGTTTAGCTGTCAGTTAATACTTGGCAGTTGAGTAGGGTGTGATGGTTTGCTACTTTGCTCTGTGTGTGTGTCTGGCTGTCTGTCTGTCTGATTGATCATGTGCAAACCAACAAAGTGAAATTTTTTGGTCTAGGTTCTAGTCACCCTCTCGAATTCTTACTGGCTGATCATATCAAGTCTTCAAGCAGCCAAGAGGTTGCATGATGCCATACTCCAGTCTATTTTAAGAGCTCCCATGTTTTTTCCCCACACCAATCCACTTGGACGGATCATCAACAAATTTTCAAAGGATTTGGCTGACATTGACCGGAATGTTGCTGTCTTTGTCAGTATGTTTATGGCAAGAATATCAGTTGCCCTCAACATTTGTTCTCATCGGCATTGTCAGCACTTTTAAATACCATCTCTTTGGGCTATCATGCCACTTCTGATTTTATTTTACGCAGCCTATTACCAGGTAAAATGTCATGCCAGCTGACTTTTAAATAATTATGATTTTATTGATACAATAAATTTTTTGTTGTTACATACACTATGTGATTTGCTTAATTGTGATGTTGTTTCTGAATTTTACCCTTTTTTTTAATTTTTTTGTATGACCGGAATTTTTATCCCTATTGTTCCCAAATCCCAAATGGCAGTAAGGATTTTCGTCTCGGGTGGAAAGATTTCTCCTAGGGTTGAAGGGGATATCATACGCCCTCAAAATCCTCTATATGGATTTTCTCCCCTAGGTTTTTTACCCCTATCTCCCAAACAAGCCCTTCGCTTTTTTTCCCTTAGAGAGAGAAGTATTTATTAACTGAATCACACAGTTATTACATTGAGCTTGGCGAACTCGAGCAGATGCAAAAGCCAAGCTTAAGATATCCTTTTCAGAACACACTGCATTTAGACTTCGTCGAACACACCTTGACTCTACCAACCTTACTTCTTTTCTTGGGAAAGGTTAATCTCAAGTTTACTTAAAGCTATGAATGTGCCCTAACGAGAGTCAAACATCATTTTTTTTTCAGATTTAGATCCTTCAAACTTTGTAATGGATCTCAGATTTAATTTTGGTAGGATACATGGCTTGGTAACAACCCCTTAGTGTATAAACCCCCATCTCTTCCAAATTGTTCAGAAAAAACATGCAGCGATGGCTGAAATAATGAATTCTAACACATTCAATGTGTCATTTCGTCGAGCCATTACGGGACATAATTTTTTGGTTTTGCATAAACTTGTTACATAGGTTGCTGGTGTGCATTTAACACCCGAACGAGATATTTTTTGATGGAATCTCCATCAGAATAGACAATTTTCAGTTCAATCGATGTATAAGTCTTAATGCATCAAAATGTCCCTATTATAGACTATCAATTGTGAAAGTCAATGTACCTTTAAAAATAAAAAAAATTATGGTACCTACACTGTGGAGTGATATTGACAAAGGATAACGTCAGTAAAAGAAATTAAAATGGTAGTAAAAAAATATTGTTTTTTTAACAATAACGAAACTATACGATACCTCTTTCTGACTGTCACTTCGCTCGTTTCGCATGGCGTGTTATTCAAGCGGCTTTTAATCTATCATCTTTTAGTAGCATGACCAATATGTTTGGGAGTTGGTTATTGGGGCTGGGAAAAGATTTAAGGGCTCACATTTTGGTTGGGGTTGTCGCTTTGTATTGGTCAATTTGGCTATATCGAAATGATGTGGTTTTTGATAGGAAAAAAAATTCTAATCCGTTGCAAGATATTTGCACCAATTGTTTGCGTTTGTGGTCAGTGCTGCAATCTTAAGAGGCCCAGGATGTGGTGTCATCGGGATGCAGATTGCTGGATTTCTTCATCAGGTCTAATCCGTTGCAAGATATTTGCACCAATTGGTTGCGTTTGTGGTCAGTGCTGCAATCTCAAGAGGCTCGGGATGTGGTGTCATCGGGATGCAGATTGCTAGATTTCTTCATCAGGCATAGGTAGAGATTTAGTAATAGGCTGTGTGGATTGAAACCTTCTGGTTCATGTTTTCTATGGCTTATTGCAACTTTTTTAAAAAACATATTTGTTTCTTTTCTTTAAAGCAGTTGGGCTATAACTATGTAATAATTGTTTGGCGTGTGCATCTCACGATGCAGAGGTAAGAAGATATAATCTTTTATTATTAAAAAATGAATGTGCCCTAAACATTGTGAAAGAATAGGGTAATGCACGTACTGATTTACGGTGAACTGCCACAGATCAACTGCAGTAAAAGACGAATATTTTTAAGGGGTAAAAGATGATTCTTGTATGACCACACAAGTTGAATCAGTGTAGCTTTTACATGTCTGTGCAAGTGTGCAGCCTTTTACTCGGTAAAACGTTCAATTGGCCATCTTGTCGTACTGTGCCATTTATATGCATCGTGATGTGGATCTCTCTCTTCTATTCACTTTTGCTGTCCTGACCACGGTTAACAATTTCGTTTTCGAACTGAATTTTGAGAATTACTCGGCACCGGTTTTTCGTAAAAACCAATCAAAATTCGGTAAAAATCGATCGGTTTGCGAAAGTCAAACAGGTGGTCAAACCAATTCAAAAAAAACAAAAACTAGTCGGTTTTTGTCGAAAACCGGTAGGTTTTCGTCGAAAATCGACGACAGAAGGAAAAATGGTGGAAATGAAAGGAAAAATGCAAAAAAATGAAAAAAAATGAAAAAATTACAAAAAATCCCATTTAATCTATAAAACTCCTCAGAGAAATTTAAATAATTTTTGAAATCATTTGTTACTTCTAAAAAATCCAAAACAGCAATTAAGGAAAAGGAACAAAGATATTGTCAGATTTTTATAAATATTTAAAAGATTTTTTATATCCTGAAAATTTAATGTAACCATAAATAGTTCCAAAGTATTATGCAATAAAATTTTCAAAAATATTAGACTTCATTTAGTACCTATATAAAATCAAAAATAGAAGAGCATATACAATAATAATATCACTTTCTGAATTTTCAAAAATACACATATCGATCATCTTCTCAAAATTTTACATAATCATTGTAAATAAGTTATAACATCACAAAAAAGTTTGAGAAATATTAGACTTCATTTTGTGCCCCTAGAAAATAAAAACTAAAGAGCATATATTGTGACAAGATCACCATGTAATTTTTAAAAATGTACGATTCGATAATAATCTGAAAATTTTATACAATCATTAGGATGGCCTGAGGACCGTACAAAAAAATTTCAATTTGTTTTGACACTTTTTGCGAAATTTCTTTAAATTTTTTAAATTTACTATTCATCTGAACGTTTTCCGAACGGTTTTACTTGCCGAACCGGCTCAGCATGACTGGTTTTCGTCGGCATTTTAAACCCTGGTCCTGACTCCTGATTCCAGCTGAACTGAGCAATAATCGAATGAAAAATTGTCAATAGCTATAGATACAAGTACAACTAGTCAAGTTGAAAAGAAATATCGACTATTATAGTTTTTTTTTCTCTTACAATGAATTTTTTTGTGAGTTTTCTGTGCCCTAATAAATCTGGACTTAACTTTTCAGAAAGAAAATTTTTACCAATAAAATAGCACAGGCAATATGGTGCGCTTATTTGTTTTACTTGGATAATTTACAGATATAGTGTATAATTCAATTTTTACTGGACAAACATAAGAGTTGTTCTTTTATGTTCAGGAACTAAGGGTTGTCACCAAATCCTATCTAATGGAATTGCTGTCAATGTGCATAATAGTAAAATTTTTAGAACTAATGGTAATATTTTTGTAGAGGCATAATAGTTTTAATTTAACTGCTGGAACATAACTACAAGAAGCAAAGAATAGCGTACATGGCTACTTACCTTTTGCAAACAGATTCATCAAGACTTCCCTGAGTTCCATCACACAAAAATCTTGAATTAGCATCACTAAAAAAAGATTTAATTAGACTCTGATTTGCATTTTTTTGCCAAATTTAAATAAGAAATAAAAATAGAGAAATATAAAGCAACCGAATAAAACAGACTAGGAGTGACATTGGAACGAAGACGCTACACATCACTAGATTCACTTGCTCTTGTCTAAACTAAAAAAACAGAAACCAAAAAAACAAAAAGAAACCAAACCAAATAAAGCAATTCAGCACAAGCATTTCATGCTAAAGTATTATCAACAGATCCAATCTATTTTAGAAATTAGAACGGCCAGTGCTTTTGATTTTTTTTTTTTTACAAGCACTGAAGCACATGACAGATTTTAAAAATAAATAGCAAAAAAAAAAAAAAACAAAATTCCCATGACAAAAACGCAAGGAACAAGAAAGCAAGAACTGAAAGAAACAGCCAATCTACAGAGCAACCCAGCACACCGTTTTTCTCATACGGTTTGGCCCGAAATTAGGCGCGCCGATTGCTTCTTAGCCGCCGGATTAATCTTACCCTCCCGCGAGGTAGGTCACCTCCTATGCTGTAAATTTCTGATTTTTTCACGCTGTATTTTGCTTTCTATTTTAGGTGTTTGGAGGTGGCAAAATTTTTTCTTATGTTCTTTATTTCTTTCTTTCCGTTGGCTACCATTCTTGATTCTTGCGTCGTACTCCCAATTCGGTTGGAAGAACAGCCCAATTGGTGTTAGTTACAAGTAATTCTCAGGGGAGAATTTATTTTTCCTCTTCTTGGTGTTCTTGGATCGGCAAGGCGAATTGACTGGTTGGTTTGTTGCAGGTGAGGAGTGCTTAGAGCTGATTTCTTTGATTTCTTGCACGTCAAAGTTCGCAGTTTGTCTTAGATTCTGCGTTAAAAATTCTATTTTTGAGTTCTTTGTGTTCGTGATTCCAATATGAGCTGCTGCTGTTGGTTTCTACTTTCTACCTAGACATATCAGATTTGATTTCTCCGGATTGAGGTCAAAACTGTGTTTTTAGAGGTGATCTTTTGGTTTCCTCGGATCCATAAGGCCTAATATTTGGTTTGTTACAGGTCAGAACTGTTCATAATTAGTCACTTGAAATTCTTTTTGTGAAGGAAAACTTGAAATTTCTTTTCTCGTTGCAGTTTGGTGAATTTGGGTTAAATTAAGTTTTGTAATTGATTTTTGTTATAAAAAAGAGCTCTATAGTTTGATTGCTCCATATTTTTGGATCAAAGCTTCGAACAAGCCTACTCGTTTGTTTAAACTTGTTCTTCTTAGTTCTTACAACAAAGTTCTGTTTTGCCTGTGCACTGTGGTCCAAATTGGATCTTTTTCCATTTATTGCTTCGATGATTATAATTTGAGCTGCTGTATTGTACTACTTTTACTGCTTGAAATCCTGATTGGGCTTCTCAATGTTAAGGAATCAAGACATGCTTTTAGGTGAAGTGATGTGCCATCTGATCTAGATTGGGTGATTGGTGTACTCCTTCTGACAGATTAGAAGTGGTTTGACTATTCCTAGGATAAAAGCTTCCAACCTGTGGAGATTCTCCTATAAATGACGAACCTCTGGATTTGGGAAGTTTATCCTAGTTCACAGCCAAAATCGAAGGAAGAGGTGGTTTCACTGGATTGGTGTTAGTATTAGTTATCTTGTTTAGGTAATTTCGGTTAAGATGAAGTAGATAGGGAGTGAATCTTCCCATAATGATGCTTCGTATATGAGCTGATTTCCCTTAGGATTTGTGTAGAAATTTCTAATTGATTCAGCTATTTTTTAGGCTTATCAATTTGAGTGGTTCTCTCCTACATGAAAGTTCCATTGCTGCTCAGAATCTTTTAAAAAGAAGGGTCTTAAAATGATCATTGTGCTTGGAATTGTGGATCTTAGCTGATGCGTGACTAGTCTTGGCATTTAGTCATCTGCTTCTCCTTTGATTTAGTTTAAACTTCTGGGTTGTAGAAGTTGGTTCTAATTATGATATTGCTTGTCCTGGATTTATTTGTTTACTTAGCTAATTAGTTTGGAGAATAACGGACAAGATCTGCTTCTAATGGTATTCTAAATGTTCCTGAATCATATTTCCTGAGCAGTTGATGGTTCATGTCCTCTCGAATGTTAACAAAATCAACAAAGAGCCAGCTGCATTTTATTGGACTTCGATCAATTTACCTGAATACTTTTATAACTTACCCATCAAGATTATAGGACTGTGCCTTCTGTTCAATACTGTGTTGCTTGATTCAATCAATGGCCATAGTGCTATCTTTTGTGTGTCATTTACCTTCTTTGTTCTTTTGTCTCAAAAAACGCTGTTTCAAGTTGATGCGCAAATAGTACCTTCATCTAATCTTATTGTTCATAGCACCATACCACAAGGGGTAGTTGTTTTAATTTGAGGACTGTAAGGTCTCCCATACTTCTTTAGATAAAATTAGCTTTGTATCGCACTTGTATGCTATTCTTAAAATAGAGTAGTCTAGAGTCTAGACTCTTACCAAATGAGGTTGTTGTTTTCTTATCCATTTATGTTTTCATATTGTTTCCTTTGTGCTAGTGCTTCTTTTGACTTTTCATACTTAATGATCTTCCTTTTATGTACATGCATAGCAGGGTCTGGCTCACATTGAGATATGATGAAATTAAAAAATAGAAGGCTGCAGTTCTTTAGGGATGATGAAATACATTTCGATGCTGAAGGAAGGCCTGCAGCTAGGAAGGTGCGAAAGGATGATATTAGGCCTCATCAACTAGCTGATTTGAGGAAAAGCAAATGGGTTCTTGGTGACGTAACTGAGGTGTTGGACAGCCATAACTCGTGGAGGCTTGGCAAGATTACAAAGGTGCTGAAGAATGATTATTTCATCATCAGGCTAACTGGTTGCATCCAACTGAGGGAATTCCATGTATCTTGCTTGAGGGTTCCAAATACTTACTGCAGCAAGCAGTCAACTGTACTAGACAGGGTGAGAACCAATTCCCATGTGCAACTCTTTTACGTTACACTCACTAGTAATTTCAAACTTCAATTCCATGGTTAGCTTTCTTACATATTTGTGCTTCCTAGTAGTGCCTAGATGATTATTAGTGGATGCTTTGATGAAGTGCTCATGAAGACATTGTGTTGTTTGGAATTTGGCAAGTGATATTTTCTTGTGATTCTAGTACTTCCTGAATGAAAATGATACCAGTCCTTGTGTGTGAACTTTAAACCACTAAATTACTTGTGTTCTAGAAGTGGAAAGCTGTGTAGTTTTTATTGCATACCCTAAGGTGACTTTTTTTTCCAATATGCATTTGGTTACAAGTTGGTAATCTACAATCTGGAACTTGCAAGGTTAAGATGAAAGCAATTCACAACCTGTTCGACATCACAAGTATGTCACAACATAATCGGGTTCTATTTGCTTATCAGTTGGCATGTAAATCTTGCAGTTCAATTTTTGCAAATGCCCAATCTTCCACTTCTCTTAAACTCAACATTTCTTTTCGTTGTTTTCTTGTACAATAAGAGGTCACCAACGATGTTATCTGTCAACTATGAGCACTTTCTTTACTTCAGTATATGACTTCAGGAATCACTGAACTTTGCTTTTCGTTACCAGTGCAGATTTTTCCTGCCCTTTTTCGATCAAGTATTTCATAAGCATGGTATAAAAAAGTTTTTCATCAACATTATTCCCTTTTCAGGTCACAGGGCAGAGTAAAAAACAGTCCCGAGTTGCTGATGATATGTTTCCTTACTCGAAATTTGTGGTGGGACAAGCCTATGAAGAAGATGGTCATAGCACTAAGAGGCACAAGGCAGTCAATCTTTGTCCTTCCAATGGTGCTAGAATTTTCAAGAAAAAACTAGAACCAAATAGGATGCCACCTGATGATTTGATTAGAGGAACATGCAAGAAAAGGAAAGCAACTGCGTATGAAGTTCGTCAGCCAACCAAGAAAGCACAGCCTCTGAAGGTGTCCGCTAGGGAAGACATTGAAGGTGATCGCTTGTTTAGGCCTTTCATTGACAAATACAATGATCTTGCCAAGAGAAAACCAGAGAATGAAGTTTTTCCTTTGTCTGAAATTCCTTTGCAAGTTAGGGAAGAGAATGAGTGCTCGGTGGCTAGTTGTAGCGTGAATTACTTGGAATACTCTATCAATGATAGCCAGCAATCAGTTGGACTTGGCAGTTGCTTCCCCGATGATGCCATGTCTACATGCCCATCCATATATGGGCATGAGAATAACGATGTTTTCACTGCTGATTTAGAAATGGATGTCCATAAGCTGGAGCTACAAGCATATCAATCAACAGTGAGAGCTTTCTATGCCTCTGGACCTCTGACATGGGAGCAAGAGTCACTTCTGACAAACCTGCGCCTCTCGCTTAACATCTCAAATGAGGAGCATTTGCTTCAGTTGAGGCACCTCTTATCTTCTTGATTTTTCGATCTTCTCCGGCATCGGGTAAATTGAGGACTTGAGGCTGTACATCTGATGGTGGCGGAAAAATAATGCGCTGTTCCCAGCTCTGTATACTTCTCCATCTTGTACAGATCTCTGCAGCATAGTAGCGCTTTTTTCTACCTTAACGGTGTTGTAAATATGTAAGTGTTCGGAGAAAATTATCTACAGTTGATGCATTTCATCAATAACTTTGTTGTTAGAAGTGAATGGGAATTTAATGGTTTTATTTTTCAGGAACAAGAAAAGCTATCTATAAAGTATTATACCTGACTTCTGATCCAGTTATGTTAATGATCAAGATTTGTATATGTGTTGCAACATGTGATTTTAATGATTTCTCTCTCTACTTTCTTGTCATACTGTGTATCACTGTCTGTACGGGAACGACTAGGAATCGTCGGTCCAACTTCGTTAAACAATACATGTAACAATTGTAATCAATATCTGCGAGGACCTGGAAATTACAACTAAACTAATGAAATCATTAAGCAGCTAATTGAGAATATAATGGGCAATTAAAATTGAAAACCAAGATTATGCATAAGTATTTAGGATGACCAATATACCCTCATGGTAACAATTAAAGTCTCAGGGGTAGGAAGGTAATAGTGAGCACAGAAAAGGATAAGACCAAGTGCAGAAGATTCACTATTCTTCACCAAAACCGAAGTAGCCAAGCAGCAGTAGTCAGTTCATCTCCCCTTGCCCATTTCCAGCCGAAGCACAGCAAGTGCCTCTCCATTCCCATTCCCCATTCCCATTTCCACACTCCAAAACCGAGAGCCAGACAAGCTCAGGAAGAGCTCCAGCCGAAGAAAAGAAAGGAGCCCTAGCCGAAGAAAAGAAAGGAGCCAGGAGGAGCTCCAGTCGAAGCCAGAGAGAAGGCATTAAGCAGGAGGTCCAAACCGGAGGAGGCCCAGATCGAGACCTGGACCGTGACCACCTCATCATCTCCATCCCCAGCAACCACACCGACCCAGCAACCTCACCACCGAGCCATCCCATCAGGTGCACCTCCATAGCAATAGCAATACTAAAATTGAAAACCAAGATTATGCATAAGTATTTAGGATGACCAATATGCCCTCATGGTAGCAATTAAAGTCTCAGGGGTAGGAAGGTAATAGTGAGCACAGAAAAGGATAAGACCAAGTGCAGAAGATTCACTACTCTTCACCAAAACCGAAGTAGCCAAGTAGCAGTAGTCGGTTCATCTCCCTTGCCCATTTCACCAAGCACGCAAGTGCCTCTCCCATTCCCCATTCCCATTTCCACACTCCAAAACCGAGAGCTAGACAAGCTCAGGAAGAGCTCCAGCCGAAGAAAAGAAAGGAGCCCTAGCCGAAGAAAAGAAAGGAGCCAGGAGGAGCTCCAGTCGAAGCCAGAGAGAAGGCATTAAGCAGGAGGTCCAAACCGGAGGAGGCCCGAGACACTGACCGTGACCACCTCGTCATCTCCATCCCCAGCAACCACACTGACCCAGCAACCTCACCACCGAGCCATCCCATCAGGTGCACCTCCATAGCAATAGCAATACTAAAATGTAGTATGCAAAATGAGTAGATCGGGTAGATTAGCAAGTAGATCGAGGAAAACCAGTGTGGTCTCAGTAGGGGAAGCAACCCTAGGGGCCCGCGAGGAGCGTCCCAACCACCACCGTGCACCCTCCGAAGTGCGGGTGTTGCCGATGCCGTCACCCCGCCTCCCAACCTAGAGCACACCACCCCTCTAATCATCATAGATTGTGCTTACCTTTGAACATCTAGCCATACTTACCTCAAACAACCAACAACCAGTAGAGCAAAACCCAAATCAAATGGCAAAAACAGTAGGAACCAGGGAACAGAGCAACTCTAGCGCTGGGAGAGCCCAGGTGCGGCCGAATCAAGGCTCGGCTGGTGCGTCGCATAGGGCTGGGGCAGAGGGGAGTTTGGCTAGAGGCCGACGGGGCCTAGGCCGGTGAGCCAATAGCCAAGTGAGGCTGAGCTGGAGTGGCTAGGAAGGAGGGAAGAGGACGACGCCGAGCTAGGGAGGATCGGCTGCAGGAGAGCTGAGAACCGAGAGTAATAGCGAGAGAGAGGAGTCGATCCAGGGAGGAAACGAGAGAGGAGAGCCGAGAGAGAGATAACACTGCGGGTAGTAGGCTGAAGAAAAAGAGATATGAGAGATAGAGAGACAGAGTCTCGACTGGTTGAAGAAAAAGAAAGCAGGAGAGGAGGAAAAGAAAAAGAGAGAGGAGAGAAAAAGAAAAGAAGCAAGAAAAAGAGGAGAAATAAAAGAAGAGAAAAAAGAAAAGGAGAAAATAAAAAGGAAAGAAAAAAGAAAATTGACCCTTCATCTATATAAGATTGCAACTATTGGAATGGTTGGACGCCAAAAATCATGCTCAAATTAATGCCAAAAATCATGCTCAAATTAATTGCAATAGATTAATATGCTATGATTTTCAGGGCAATAACTGAACCAACTAGACCACCAACTCCAACATTTGAGTGAGGCCGTACATTCAGATTTTATACCAGGCAAGCTTCCTTTGATCATTGTTTTATTAAATATTTTCAAATGATTTTATATATTTACATATACCATCACTGCATTGCAAAACTTATATTACAAATGAAAACCTTAAAACAGATGCAGATGAAAAGTATGGATTGAGAAATCGATTGATGGGTTAATAATTGGATTGGTATTTGGAATTGGTTCATCTAGTTAATGGAGTAGTTGGCGTATGCCTATTTATAGTTGGTAGAGGGTGCCGATGAGAAGGATTATCATGCCGATGGGGTCCTCTACATAGGCTATAATATAAGATCAAACAACTAACACTTGGGCAATGAACCGTAAATCCAGTATCAACCATAGTATGTGAAATCGGTCAGAAAAGATTGTTCTATGAAAGTATTAAAATATCCACATTTGGTAAGAAATCTAGTGCGTGCCTCTGGGATATGTCGGTAGGCTCGGAAGTGCAGGCAACTTTGATGGCGGTATATTTGAAGCTATGGGTAGAGTTACTGCCGACGGGTAGTCGGAGTACAACTGTATCTGCGAGTTGTGGGACATCCTGGGATAGGTGTCTCCAACTCGAGTGTAGGGTTGGAGATCTAATACTGATTAGTGATAAACATTATGGGGTCTCACAGGATGGGGTCAATATGGGTAAGTGATACAAACCTACACAGGATAAATCATGAATTCATGCCAGTTTCTTAGATTGGAGACTACGGAAGCTAAGTCTGTCTCATATACAATGTTAGTAGCTATTTTCCATAATTTAAAACAGACAACCCTTAAAGAAAACCAAAAACTTCATTTCTGTAAAAAAAATGGATTTTGAGGGAAGGTGGTCATTAGATGGACTTGGATTGGATTGGGAGAAAACTCATCTATTGTATTTTGCTAATAATACTTGTTGAGTACTCCTGTACTCACTCTTGCTTAAATCCCCTTTTGCTTAGAAGGTGAGTCCTTTGGATCCACCTACGAGGCATGGGGTGAGGATTGTTCGCAAGATCAAGACCTACAGGAGGAGGACTACTACTACTACTATCAGGAGGACTAGGGGGTTTAGTAGGTCGTGTCCCTGTTTTGGCAAGCCGTCACGGTAACAAGATGGCTGTAATATATTTTTGTTGTATTTGGAACCCATGTATAATTAATGTAATAGACATATAGCCCTGCATGGCTCAATAGACTATAATAAAGTTTCCATGTTAGTCTCTAATTATTGTTCTACTGCAACACTCTGAATACGGTATAGTAACTGATAAAGTGTCGGGTTGTCCGATATTTTGTTAGCTACTGTGCTGAGATTCGCATAATTAACTTGGCATAATGGCAATGTTACTGTCGTTACCCCTGGCTAATTATGCGAGTCGCCACAGGTGGTATCAGAGTAATGGTTACGAGAACCACACAATTAAATAACTAGGGACTGATAGGAAGCCTAAGTAAAAATAGATCTCTCTGGCTATATGGCACTAACTATATGGTAATTCTCATCTTGTCAATTAATAAGTGCTAAGTTTAATCTTAAGTATTTTGCTAATTCGACCACCAATACTAACTAGAACCCTTTTTGCAGGATGTCTTGCTCTAATATCCCTATAGCCCACGTTCAGGATCAGCACGTGGTGCTACTAGGGCATCTTGTGTAGAAGCTAGGAGGTGGCTGGGTAGAGTATTTCTAGGAGACATATGAGGACCTAGTTACACCCAAGGTTGGGGTAATTGTTTCAGGGTTAGTGGTCCAACCTAGCTACTATGAGGAGTTCATAGCCCCTTGGCATCATGCAGAGTACTTCTTACCTCTCCAAAATGCTGCTAGGAAGGCAGTGATAGCATTTAGGGCCCAGTTCATAAGACACCTAAGTGACACTTTCTTTAGTCAGTTCCCTCTTTGTACTCACGAAGTCCCTTGTCCCCCACCATCTCCATCACCTCATCCATATAGTACTGGTGAGACCTCGGGACCCTCAGCCCGAAGAATCACCAGTAATTATATGATGGCAACTGATGCCATGTACTATGAGGGGATGAATGAGGCGGCGACGAACGTCGAGAGTAGAGCCACGTACTGGCGTCAGCAGTATAGTGAGGATGAGTCAGAGCGTGAGTTTCTATAGGCCACTCTTTTGCACATGATGCCCCCAGACACTGACCCCTTTGCTACACCACCGCTACCACCACCTCTACAGTGCCACCTTCCACCACCCACCCACCACCTACCACCGCAGTTGCACCTACCCACCATTATGCTTTCTTTCCAGAGATGAGTATCCTAGCCTAGCACCCTCCACCTACCAGTACCCCATCCCTCCAGAGATAGGTATTTGTAACACCCTAAATTTTGCTCTAATTTAAATTTTGGAGTATTTTTGTTTTTTGAGAATTTTTGGGAATTTATTGAAATTTATTTGGATTTATTCAAATATGGCCTTTCTTGAATTTCAATAAATTCATACAAAAGTTTATACAAAGTTTTATTTAAAATATTTTATTTGAGTTCCAAATAGTTCAAAGTAATTTCTGGAATTTTTCTAGAATTTTTCTGCTATTTTAAAAGCCCCAAATGATTTAATTGAATTTCTAGAATTATTTTAAATGAAAAAAGGTTTTAAAAATGGCTATGAATAGTAATGGGCCGAGCCCGTAACTTGCGCGCCGCCGGCCCAACCACAACGAAACCCTAGATGCCGCCCGCTCGAGCCGTCCGATCGGAATCCCGCAACTGCCATTGCGCCACGTCGCCCGAACGCATGCGCCGTCGGATCATCGTCGCGCGGACGTCCAGGATTGGACCACGTCGCTTCGTCCCCGCGAGATCGCCGGAGGAACGTGGGCGTTGATGGCTGTGATTTCCGTCGGCAGTTTCGCGCACGTCGAGGCGCTATTTAGTGCGCCGCTGCCACCCGCGTGTCGCGCACTCCTAGACGCGTCTGTAGCCCTAGTGCACACCTCCCGAAACGCCTCCGTTTGCTCGCAGTAGCTCGCCGTAGTTGCCGCACCGCTCCGCCGTTGTTTTTGCTTCCTCTCTTCGTCGTCCGAGCCGCTCCGCCGTGCTCCGACCCCGTCCCGAGTTCACCGAAGCAAGCCGCGTCGAGTGGACCACTTCTTCACGCGGGAGAAGCCCCGTAGCGCCACGTTGCACGTCGTCTTCTTCCTCTCCGGTGAGATCTACGCTGCCGCGACATCACCGCCAGCCGAGCTTCGTCCACCGTCCGATCGCCGCCGAACGCACCAGATTCGTCCACGTCGCCATCCAACAGTAATCCTCATCTTCACTTTCCAGCCGTCAGATTTAATTAACGGTTTAGATTGCTTCGATTAGTTTCACGTTAGTTTATCTCAGCCGTTAGATCTAGATCGTAGGGTTTATATCTAGCCGCGTCACGTCAACGTCATAGCCGTCGGATGTACACCGGTCGCCTTGGATCGCGCCGCGTGTCGCGCCGCAGTAGGCCAGAGCCGAAAGCCTTGGCTCATCTCGGCCGTCCATTTTGAATCAGGCGGATGAGATCGCACCGCGCATCGGGCTAGTCCCGTGTTGACGCGTGACGCGCGAAAATCGAGGAGTCAGCGCCGCCGTTTCTGTCGACGTCGCCAGATTAATCATGACCGTTCGATCTGGATCCGAGGGTCACGGGGAAGCCACCTGCGGGCTCTGCGGTGGAGATGAGGCGAAGAGTCGATGAATCTCGGCCGCTCGCTTAAATCGGACGGGCGAGATTGAATTAGTTTTGGCTAGCCGTGTTGCGCCGCGTGTCGCCATAGGATTGGTCCAAATTGCGTGCTAACGCGGTGCTTGCATCACTTGGCGCCGAGCACGATCTGCGCCGATCCACGGTGGACCAGAGCCGAACCGTGGACCCCGTCCATAGACCAGAGCGACGTGGCAGCCTCTGGGCTTGCCACGTGTCATGCTGACGTCATAAATATTTTTATATATAAAAATATTTCGACCGAAATTAATTTATGTGCTGACGTCATCATGATGCAATGCTGACGTCATAAATGCGAAATTTCAGTATACAAATAATTTGGAAAAATGGGATTTCTTAATTTCTGTATTTTTAGATTTTATTCGAATTTCAAATGACTATAACTTTTGCATTTTAACTCGGATTTGGGTGATTCAAATTTTTAAAAATTCATAAAATTATGTTCTATTTAATGATGAATTTTATTTGAATTTTTGAGGTCATCTAGTCTTATGTATTAGCTATTTATTGCATATTTTATTTATACGCGTAGACGCAAATTTGCCGGAAAGTTTCGAGGAAGATTTCGTCGCTCAAGACCAAGCTTCGGAACACGACCAGCAACTCTTTGAAGGCAAGTGATGCTTTGATCATTTTGATCCTAGATTTTAAAAGTGTAATTTATGCTTTGAAATTATGCATGCTAATTTATTTAAAATGAATTTAAATTAAATTGGAATAATGTAGTTAATCAGCCCATTTTGTTATGTCACCTTGAAATGATTAATTGTATGCCCTAAATCATTGTCACCCTAAGTTGATTGTACTGGTTGGATAATAATATGATGCCAACACGAGAGGCTAGACTGTGAGTAGATGCTTAGCCTTGCAACGAGTCATGAATGATCTTTCGAAAAAATTCTACAATATTGACTAATGGAATATGGAATGTATTTTGGAAGTGGGTGATATTGCCACATGATGAAATTGAAGTATGGAGACCTGTGTGGTTCCATACCGATGTTGAGTTATTCTTTGGCATGTGTTGCACAAAATCAAGCGGGTGGGAAATGATTTAGGTGGGGCAAGTGGCAAGAGGTCGTGTGCTCGTGGGCCTGTGTGGCATTGGGTTGATGAGCGTTGTGAGTTTGTGTGCCACAATGGGCCGTGTGTGCCATTGTTGAGTGTTGGAAGTCTTGTCTTGGTGATTAAGGACTTCACCTTGCAAGCCTTTGATCTGAGTCACCCGTACAACCACATGTCTGATATGGGACAGACCTAGTTGATTAGGGTTCTGACATATTTCCTCTGATACCTCGGGGTGACAGATGCGGGGGTGTATCTCAGACGGGAGCGTGCTGCTACGGCTTGGTGCCCATCCAACGGTGATTGACTGTCCTATGCTTGGCTCTGTGTGAGGAAGTGATAGTGAGGGTAATACTGAGAGGTTCATTGGGTAAGGTAGAAGTTCTGAAAAGCTTTGTTGCGGACAATCACTGCTTGGTGAGCGGTCAGATCTTGTGGGTAAAGTGTACAACCTCTGCAGAGTGTCAAAACTATTCGAATAGCCGTGCTCACGGTATTGAGCATTGCTCGGGGATTACAGTCAAGGGTTAGATCTTCGAAATTTAAAAATGTGGATTGGGTGGCTGTGTGCCAATGTTAAATATGAACTGTTAAGGCTGTGTGCCAAGAATCTTCGAAGAAAAACCATTTGAAGAAATTAGTATTACTTATAACTGTTTCACTGCTTTAATCTAAATAAGATACTGGTTTAAAAATGTTGTTTGATGCAAAAGAACCATTTAAGCCAATCCTTTGGAATAAGCTTTGCATATAGTAATAGCGCTGCATTCTGTGCATTACTTGTTGAGTGCCTTGTGTACTCATCCCACCTTGCTTATCAACCCCAACATCAGTGGAGGAGTCTACACCAGTGTGGGAGGAGGAGTACATGGAGGATCCGAGCAACTAGGGGGCAAACCCAGTCGGTTGCCTGTGGCAAGATGAAGGCTTCCACGATATTTATTTATGTTCCGCTGCTATTTCTTTACTCTGAATAATGTAAGCCCTGCGTGGCTGATTTATATGTAAGGAGACCATAAGGTCGTACAACTCGGTTTATATAAATGTTTGCACTATTTATTGTTATATCGTTGTGAATTTCTCGTGATGTGCAACCACAGTAAGACTGTGTGCTAGCATGATCTCGGATCGCATGTAATACACAGAGGGTCCGGATTTGCAGATTCGGGTCCCGACAGTATTCCTATCCCTCAGGTTCTGTTTAGACCCTCTGCCGCTTACCCCTTGCCACCGCGTAGGCAGTCTTCTCACCGCACTACCCGCATGAGTGTACATCTTGGTCCTAGTGTAGATGCTTCTTATTTGACCACCTACTTAGGATAGCTAGGCCAGGGTACGAGTGTAGGAGTTCAGGGTTAGGAGGTAGAGGAGGATCCAGAGGAGGCAGCAGAGGAGTAGAGTGGGGGTAGGTCAGTTTTATTTTCTATGTCAGTGATGTAATATGCAGCTTTTAGTAATCTTTATGTATGAGATTGATGTACTACTTCTATCGGTAAGAACTGATTGTTGTACCTGCTTCTTATTAGATGGTAACTTATCATGTTAATGTTGTTTGCACCTGTAGTGTAATGGGTTAGTTGCATCTCGTTATCATTATAATTACCATCTTGGAATCATGACATGTTGCATGCATATCAGTAAACAATAGACTGTGCCATTTCTTTTACTAGAATCTGTATGTAGGGTAGGAATAAAGTATTGCCATGTGACATATTAAAATGAGGCTAGACAGGTTGTAGAAATAATTACTTAATGAGAATTGATGGTTCATTTTTGTATTCTATTTATTGCAATGTAATCATGAGTAGTATGCTTGCATCTGAATATAGGTTAGATAGCTTTCATTTAGTCAATGATGCATGCTTTTAATTGCTTTAGAGACCAGATGTGTTGTATATGACTATATATGTATAAAAATAGCTTAGTACAACAAGTAGAAATAGGAGCTAAGGCTAGAAAATAGTCCTGAACCCTTTGTCCGTGGTGTGCTTGGATGTGTGGATTCATAGCATGCTCGAGCGCATGGTCTTGAGGAGTTCTTGGTGCTTGGACACCAAGTTTATTTTCTGTTTATCTTCTGTAGATATAGATGCGACTCGAGGCACGACTTCGAGGAGTTCTTGATGCTCGGACACCAAGGTTTTTGTCGTTTAATTATTTGCATCGTAATTGTGGTTTCATGGTTCTTCTGTAGATAGGGCGGCCCGAGTGCAATAATCTCGGGGAGTTCCTAGTGCTCAGACAGCAGGGTTGTTTTCGTTTCTCTTAAATTCACGATTTATGCTTCTTATTATGAGATAATTAGGTAGATGGTGTATGTCAGTTCTGTAATGGAGTGGCGAATGAGAGCGATAATATTTATTTCTTTTCTCTTGCTTAAAACAAAACCATAATGGCCTCTACGCGCAATAACACCTCTCATCTTGTAATTAAATGCTGGCATAAGTAAATGTTTAACCTTTACCTTCCATACACAATAAGACCCCTTGTCTTGTAAATGAATTCTCATAACGGTAAATGTCCAACCTTTCCTTATGAAGTCACTCTAACTAAATATAAAAAGGGCAAACATAACTAAAAATATGTTAAAGAACAAAGAATTAACTAAGTTATGCCTTTTTATGCTCTCTTTTGCAGGTATATCAGACCGTGAAATAGTTGAGCAAGATCTGATCCTTAGGTTAGGATCTACCCAGAACCCACCTAGTATGGCAGGACCACCCTTTGTACCTCTCCAAGATCTTAATCAACCTAATCCTCTAGAGTCTAGATAGCCCACACCCCCAGGAGGTAATACCAGTACAGCCAGAACCCAGACTAGCTAGAGAGAGTTCTAATGTTCTTAGAGAACTCCAAGAGAGAGGCCCAAGCAAACCAGAACCAATTCATGAAAACCCTACTCACCAACCTAGTCCCTGAAACCCAACCTTCAGCTAGACACCGAGTCACCCTAGGAGAGTTCCTCCAAACTTGCCTACCCACCTTTTCTAGAGCCATAGAGTCTCTTGAAGCAAATGACTGGCTTAAAGAGATTGAGAAGAAGTTGACTACAGTAGGTTGCTCAGAGGAAAAAAAGGTTCAGTTTGCAGCCTACTAGTTGATGGGACCTGCGGCAACTTGGTGGACTAACTATTGTTGTACCCTGTAAGGACCCGAATCCACTGATTCGAACCCACTGTGTTTACCGCACTAGTCCCAGGATCAACGCTAGTGCACACAGCTTAACATTGGTACATATCACATCATACACAACGATAATAGAATAATAGTTCATTTATTGATATAGCTAAATGTATGATCTTATGACCAACTTACATTATTAAGCCACGCAGGCAAGACCGAAATATAAACTAGTAATTAAGCGGCGAAAGTAGGAAACGAGATAGCTCATCACTCACCACAGTAACCGACAAGGCTCGGACCCTAATGACTCGTGGTCTTCCTCGGACTTCATCTTCCAACACAGTGTAGATTCTTCAACTGTTGATTATTGTTGTTTGGCAAGGGTGAGTACTTAAAGCACTCAACAAGTTGTGCATGTAATGCAATTCTATGTATCTATATGTAAGGCTTATTCCAATGGATAGGCTATCATGGCTATTTTGCAATAAGCAAGATTTATGAACAAATACAATAAATAGATTGTAAAGAATGTAAAACAAATAATGAAATAAATAAATAAATTCAATATTTCTTAAGTAAACCAAGTTTCCAATCCTAAGTCAAATTCCATCTTCCATATGGCATCCCGCCATCCCAAGCATGTTGTCCAATTAATTAAGCTAACCCTTAATCAGAATTCCCGAGCATTGCTCAATACCGTGAGCACGGCTATCCGAATAGTTTTACACTCTGCAGAGGTTATGCACTTTACCCACGTGATACAACCAAACACCACCAAGGCGAGTGATTATAACAAAGACTTTACAATGCTCTGGCTTAACTCGATACTACCCGCTAAGGTTTCAACACTGGTGGGACTGGTTACCACATCCAGGCCCCCTCTTGCGCCATGTGAATTACTCCATAACTCGGGAACTCACACCACCACGATAGTACCAAAATTAAGACATTGCAAATTACTCACTAGGCCGCCCATACGGACATGTGGTTGCATGATTGACTCAGTCAAAGGCTTGCAAGGTTAAGTCCTTAGTGTGATCAAGGCAAGACATCCACATACCCTCTCGCCCATCGGGCCCACCTTGGCATCCTCGCCTTGTCACTTGCCCCAATCTAAGTTATTATCACCCCGCTGATTACCAAGCACCACGTGCCATCAACAATTCAACATCGCTATGCGTGACATGACTCGCCACAACAACTCAATATCATCGTGTGATCCCACATGACACACAAGTTCATAACATTGTTCCATATTCCATTAATCAAGATTAAGTATCAATGATTCGACACATGTGATGACGTGGCAAAGCTAAGCAACTAATACTGAACTAAACCTCCAATGTTGATCATAATTACTAATCAACTATATTAAACCAATCTAGGGTGACAATGGATCATGGCATACAATGACAAGGTAGGGTATAGATCAATCTGGTATATTAGCTACGCCCAATCTAATTTGAAACAATTGTATATTTGAAATATATGCAATAGGGTAAAACAAATATAGCAATTTTATAAACATGGGTTCAACATGATCAAAGCACAACTTGCCTTGGAATAGGTCCTGATCTTGATCTGAAACTTGCTCTTGAGTTGCTGGATCTTCCTCCGAAGCGTCGCACAATTCAACGTCTACGCGTACCAAGAAGAAAAGAAAATAAATATCAAAACAGATTGCAAATGAACTCTAAAAATCAAATAAAATTCACCATTAAATATATCTCAATTTTTCAAATTTTTAGAAACTGGAATCACTCAAATCCGAGTTACGATGCAAAAGATATAGCCTTTTGAAGTTTGAAATAAATATCAAATCGGAAAATCAAATTCGGAATTAACAGATTTATTTTTATTCTAAAACCGATTATGACGCAAGCATGACATCACGCCGACGTCAACCACGGCGCCACCAATCGACGCCACGCCACGATTCCGCGCATAGACTGGTCCACGATACTTCCTCGGTCCACGCGGACCGGCCCACGACGCTTGGCGCTGCGCCGGCGCGCAAGCACGGCCAGATTGGTCGCGCGGCGGCACGATCCAGAGCACACGAATCCGATCGAACGGACGGAGTCGAAGGCTACGCGCACGATCTCGACCGGCGACCTAGATCGGACGGTCCAAAGCTTCGAGCTCGGCGATGAAGACGCGGCGGCGAACTCTCACCGACCAAGACGAAGACCAAGGCGCGTGTTTTGGCGTGATTCCGGCGAGATGACGCCGGATCTGGTTGGTAGCGACGAGATGAGTCCAAATCGTTCCACGCGGCGAAGAACTCCTCGCTGCCGTCGGAATCTCGCGAAACTCGGCGACGCTTGCGCTACTTCCGGCGAACTCGTGACAAGACACGCATTTATTCCAAATGACGAGGAGCGGGCAAACGGCGACGCAGATGGTTCAACCTCGGGCGGGTCCGCGGCATAAATAGCCCCCTCGGCTATCGTGTCCGAGGCGGAGTTCGTTCCGTACGCGGCGGCGTTGTCCGAGTCCGCTACGGCGACGAGTCCCGAGACGACGGTCTCAACCGTCCACACGCCGTGAATCGGACGGACTCGCGGCGCGCGACGCGGCGAGATCGTAACCCTTCACGCGACCCGATCCAACTACCGAGGATCGTTAGGGTTTCTCCGATTAAGAACAAATGTCCACCTCCGATCAAGATCGATGGATGCGGTGCTTTCCTCGAACACAAAGCAAACGGGCCGGCGGCGCGGCGCGCCGGGCTGCGCCGAATGGGTTCTCAACCGACAAGATTTGGGCTCGCCCTGCATCGCTTAGGTTGATTTTAAAAGATTTCTTTTAAAATAATTACGTAAATTGCTTTTATTTATTTTAGGCAATAAAATAATCAGAAAAATCCAAGAAAAATCTCAAAATACTTTGAGACATTCTCGACTCAATAAAATATTTTTGCCAAAACTTTATTTTAACTTTGCACAGATTTAAATAGATTTGAATAAAGGGCAATAAACCCGATTTAAAATTAATTCCAATAAATCGAAAAAATGCAAATAAATTCCAGAAAATCATAAATGCACATTTAAGCAATAAAAACTTAAATAAGCCAAATTTTGGGATGTTACAAACCTCCCCCCCTTAACAGAATCTCGACCCGAGATTCAGGGCTAACTAGAGAATACGTTCGAGAATTCTGACTTCAAATCTTCTTCTCGCTCCCAAGTGGCTTCACTTTCTAATGATTGCTCCATCAACTCGCAAAGCGAATAGACTGTTTCGGTCTTGCGCCCACAACATCCAATATTCTCGACCGCTGCTTTGTAAGTCAAATCTTCTTGCACTCTATTGCATCCAACGGGTTTGCTCTGTGGCACTCGAGACACTTCTTAAGTCACGACACATGGAATACATCATGCACTCCTCGCCAAGGATCGAGGCAACTCTAATCGATACGCTACCTCTCCTCGACGACTCAAAATCTTGAACGGACTAACATATCTTGGCGCGAGCTTCCTTTAACGTGAAATCTTTAACGCCTTAAGAGGGGTAACCCGAGATACATGATCTTCTCTCGTTCAAAACTCAAATCTCGACGACGGTTATCCGCGTAGCTTTTCATCCTTGACTGTGCTATCTTCAACCTCTCTCGATCAACGCAACTTGACTTTCGCTTCCTCGAGAATATCGGCCCAAAACCAAACGCTTCTCCGCTTCGCTCCAATTCAACGGAGTACGACAAACACGCCCATACAATGCCTCGAACGGTGACATCTGTAGGCTAGCTTGATAACTATTATTGTAATCGACTCGTGATATGGCAAACACTTATCCCACGACGAGCATAAGCTAAAGCACAAGCTCTCAACATATCCTCTAAAATCTGATTTACTCTTTCAAGATGACCATCCGTCTCATGCGGTGATATGTCAGATCAAATTCGATTTAGTTCCCATGGCTTCGCAACTTATTCCAAAACCTTGAGGTAAATTGGGTACCTCTGTCCGACACGATCTTCCTGGCACTCCATGCAAGCATACAATCCTTGACATGTACAACTCGCTAAATGATCCCCGAGTAGGTGGTCTTTATCGATAAATGGGTGACCTTGGTTAGACGATCCACAATTACCCAAATGGAATCGTAACCTTCTCGAGTTTTAGGTAAACCGTGATAAAATCCATTCGATTTCTCCCACTTCCATTCCAAAATTTTCAATGGTCGCAATAAACCGGTGGTCTTTGATGCATGGCCTTTACCCTCGACATACGTCACATAAAGCAACATACTCACTACTTCACGCTCATGTTAGGCCACCAAAATCGCTCCTTTAAATCCCGTACATCTTGGCACTTCGGTGAATCGAGTACTTAGAATCATGAGCTTCTTCAAGAATCAACTGTTTTAGTTCCTTTTATCCAAGACACAAATTCGCCTTTGAAGAACATGGTTCCTTGCTCATCCAGAGTGAAATCTATGGCTAGGCCTTCTTCCTTTTAGCCTTAATCTTAGAAATTTTATCGCCATCTTTCTCGCCTTCTAACTGATCTTCCAAATGTTGGCTTTACTTCCAGTCAGCCTACCATTCCTTGCGAACGACTTCCAACCTTAGTTTCAAATTCCTTGCATAATTACGTTGATCCTCCATTGTTAGCGTATTGGCGCTATAGCTCTTTCGACTCGAGCATCCGCTACCACATTGGCCTTTTCGGATGATAATGGATCCCCACATTATAGTCCTTAATTAGCTCTAGCCACCTTCGCCGCCTCATATTCAGATCGCTTGAGTGAATATGTATTTCGTGCTCTTATGGTGCAGATATATCTCACATCTATTTCCTATGAGATAATGACGCCATATCTTTAAAGCATGCACTACTAGACTAACTCCAAATCATGTGTTGATAATTCACTTCATGCGGTCTTAATTGTCTTGACGCATAAGCCACGACCTTGCCTTCTTGCATTAACACGCATCCCAAGCCTTGCTTTGAAGCATCGCAATAAATATCAAATCCGTTCTGCACATCTGGCAATACTAATAAGGGGGCTGTTGTTAAACGCTTCTTTAATTCCATGAAACTTTTCTCGCACTCTGGCGTCCATGCAAACTTCTTCTCTTTCTTCAACAACTGCGTAAGGGGTTTAGCGATTGTCGAGAATCCTTCTATGAACCGACGGTAGTATCCCGCCATTCCCGAAAACTACGGATGGGGTAATGGACTTCGTTGCTCCTAATGCAACACTGCGTCCACTTTGCTTGGGTCGACTGCCACTCCTTTAGTAGTCATTACATGACCCAGAAATTCAACTTTCTCCTTCCAAAATTCACACTTGCTAAACTTAGCATACATCTGATGTTCTCGCAGCCTCTCTAAAACCATTCGAGATGTTCGCTGCTCTTCCTCCGCTTTTGAGTAAACCAAGATATCGTCTATGAAGACTACAACAAACTTATCCAAGTATTCCATGAAAACCTTATTCATCATGTTCATGAAATATGCCGGGCATTAGTCAATCCAAATGACATGATCAGAACTCATAATGTCCATATCGCGTAGAAAACGCGGTCTTAGGCACATCCTCCGCTCGGATCTTCAACGATGATATCCTCGAACGAAGATCTATCTTGAGAAAACTCCAGCTCCTCTTAATCGATCAAATAAGTCGTCGATCCCGGCAACGGATACTTATTCTTGATCGTTATTTCATTCGATGCACGATAATCGATGCACATCCTAAGACTTCCGTCCTTCTTACGAACAAACAAAACCGGGGCTCCCACGGCGATGAACTAGGTCTAATGAAGCCTTTCTCTTGCGCTTCCTCAATCGCTTCTTCATTTCCACTAACTCGCTCGGTAGGCATCCGATATGGTCTTTTTGATATCGGTGCTGTCCCTGGTGCTAACTCGATATCACGGTCCGGTGGCAATCCTGGCAAATCTTCTGGAAACACATCCGGGTATTCGCTGACTACTGGCACCTCTTCCATGCTGATGGCTTTCACACTATTGACCACTAACTGCCCATCTCGAACTGCGGTCGCTTGAAATTCCACTTTCTTGCTACTTGGGCCTTCCAAGGTTACAATCCTTCGGCCACAATCCAAAACAGCCTTATGTTTGGATAGCCAATCCATTCCAAGGATGACGTCTAGGGATTGCGTATCTATCAAGATAAGATTCACTAGAAATTCTATCCCATCCATAAGCAACTTAGCTCCCAAACACCCAAGGCTAGATCTAAGCTTAGATCCTGGGGCTTGGACTAAGAGCACACACTTAAGATTCACCACTTTAAATCCATTCTTGGTTGTAAAACTTTGAGAAACGAATGAATGCGAAGCTCCAGAATCAAACAAAACTGTAGCAGGTACTGAGTTGACCAGGAACTTACCCAGTACGACGTCCGTAGCTTCCTGAGCTCAATCTGCAGTGATGTGGTTGATCCTTCCACGACCGTTGATTGCGGGTTGCTCCGGCCTGACCGGCGCACGATTTCCTCCCGAGGTCGGTGCCTTGGCGTGTTGTTCCCAAGTTGAAACAAATCGGCGTAATGCCTCCTCTTCGTGGACACCTGTTAGAAAAGTGCCTGGCTCATTGCGGGTATAGCATCTTTTCACGGCAGATCACGATTCCCTCTCGTGCATTGTTGCCTGTCTTTGGTGTCCGAAAGTTACGCCAAGGTGGCGAGGTGTAGGGTTGCTGTCTTATTCACGGCTGGCGGTTGGAATCTAGCAAATTGCTGTGGTGACATCCTCAAACGAGATGGTTTGGGCGTCCACCCCGATTAGTCATCAAGCGCTACGGTTTTCACCTAACTCCTTGCGCTTATCTTCTAGGATCAAAGCCTTATTCACTAGCTCCGAAAATCTGAAAATTGTGGGTGATCAATCCCACCGCATCTGAATTCACCCCTTCATGAAACGAGATTGCCTAGCTTTATCCGTCGCTACGTCTTGAGGGCATAGCGAGCTAAGCGAGTAGACTTGTTCGTGCTCGCCACCGGTTGGCCTCCTTGTTTCAAAGCCCGAACTCTTCCTTCTTAAGGTCCATCATTCTCTCGGGACATGATATCAAGGAAAGCATTAGTAAACTCCTCCTGGTGATCTCTTGTGGGGCTCCATGAGCGCACAAGAATTTTCCCACCATTCTGTGGCGGTCCCTTCCACCGATGAGAGGCGAGAGCACCTTCTCATTGCCCTCACACTGAGTGATGTGCAGCTTCTTCTCAATTGTCCTAAGCCAGTCATCGGCTTCCAAAGGATTCACATTTCCTGAGAAGGTTGGTGGCCTAGTCCTCATAAAATCTGATAGCTTTGAGTGAGGTCGGGTCCACCATGGTTGTTCGAGCTACGTGGTTGTTGTTGTTGGGCTCTGCGTTGGTCATCTCACGCATCATAGTCTGATCGCTTGAGTCTCATACGCAAGAAACGCCCCCATTCTCGCATGTCAATCAAGCGGTGGTTGAGGGCTGCCTCCGTCATTGGGGTTGTCATTCTGGCGCAGTCCACTTCCTGAAGCACCGTTGTTCCCTCGAGTATTCACCATCTGATGTTTGCCTCTTGGGTTAGAAAGGTAGATGTAGCATAGATAAGAAGTAAGAATTTCTAAAGCGGGGAGATAGATTATACCCAAACTGAATTAATTCTTTATTTATTCTTGGTATGGCTGCTTATTTAAGCCTACAAGCTTTGCAACACATACTGCACACTCAGCATTACAAAGAAGCAAACTAAACACAAAACCTTAACGTCAACTACAAAGGTAAGGACTAACTTAAAGACGCGACTCACACTTGAGTCTCAACACAGCTCCAAGGCTGACACTCACTCATCCACCACCTGGCCGAGGTGACCAGCGCACACCGCGGGTGAGCCGGCATAGGAGCGAACCTATCTCGATGACCTACCACTGGGTCCTCTGCAACCACGGGTCTGCACTCCCCCGCTCCCACTCTCGCTCCTCCGATACTCCTCGGACTCTCCAACCGCTCTGAACTCCTCGAGTCACGCGCCCAACTCATCCTCGACCGCCTCTAGGGCCTCTCCCGGCTCGGTGATCATCCCGATGGTCAAGCACGAGTCACCTCAAGCTCACCTCTCGCTACTCGAGTGCCTCGCATACGCCTCCACCTCTGAGTAGTCTCTCTCATATGATCCTCCCGGCAAGGGCGAACTCGCAAGGTGTGTGGCTGTGGCACACTCGTCCTCCACGATCCGTTGGCGTCGGCATGCTTGCACATCGGGATGAAGGCGGAACATCGAGTCGTGAAGCTCGTCGGCGTGTCGCGGCGGACACGCGAAGAGCAAGTCGAGCGACCTCTGAATTGCAACCTCGTGCGAGAATCTTCCGCGAGATGTTGATTGGCCTGCTAGCTTCTCGCTCTCCCGGCGTAGATAATCAGCTTGCAAATAAATCCTCGGTGTACACCATTATCTGACCAGCTGCCTCCTCGGTAAAGCAGACGATAGAAGCCTCCCAGCGTCTGAAGAACTCTCCATAGCTCCATGGCGTAGCCGCCAGCTGACTCCTCGAAGGTCGGAACGATCGGCATCTACTCCACAAGAACTTTGAATAAGTTCTCCACCCGAAACGGCAAGTAAAACGAGTAAATTCAGCAAAGGCGAGAAGTAGAGAATGAGATGAGTCGAGAGTGTTTTATTAGTCATGTTTAGATTTTCCTTTAGAAAATAGTTTGGACACACACAAGACACCTCCATACTATCTAGGGCCAAGACCTACAACAAGATGCTCGATACCACCTCTGAAGGACCCGAATCCATCGATTCAACCCACCGTGTTTACCGCACTAGTCCTAGGATCAACGCTAGTGCACACAGCTTAACATTGGTACATATCACATCATACACAACGATAATAGAATAATAGTTCATTTATTGATATAGCTAAATGTATGATCTTATGACCAACTTACATTATTAAGCCACGCAGGGCAAGACTGGAAATATAAACTAGTAATTAAGCAAATAAAAGTAGGAAACGAGATAGCTCATCGCTCACCACAGTAACCGACAAGGCTCTAACCCTAATGACTCGTGGTCTTCTGGACTTCATCTTCCAACACAGTGTAGATTCTTCAACTGTTGATTATTGTTGTTTGGCAAGGGTGAGTACTTAAAGCACTCAACAAGTTGTGCATGAATGCAATTCTATGTATCTATATGTAAGGCTTATTCCAATGGATAGGCTATCATGGCTATTTTGCAATAAGCAGCATTTATGAACAAATACAATAAATAGATTGTAAAGAATGTAAAACAAATAACAGAAATAAATAAATAAATTCAATATTTCTTAAGTAAACCAAGTTTCCAATCCTAAGTCAAATTCCATCTTCCATATGGCATCCCGCCATCCCAAGCATGTTGTCCAATTAATTAAGCTAACCCTTAACTGTAATTCCGTAGCATTGCTCAATACCGCGAGCACGGCTATCCGAATAGTTTTACACTCTGCAGAGGTTATGCACTTTACCCACGTGATACAACCAAACACCACCAAGGCGAGTGATTATAACAAAGACTTTACAATGCTCTGGCTTAACTCGATACTACCCGCTAAGGTTTCAACACTAGTGGGACTGGTTACCACATCCAGGGCCCCCCTCTTGCGCCATGTGAATTACTCCATAACTCGGGAACTCACACCGACCACGATAGTACCAAAATTAAGACATTGCAAATTACTCACTAGGTCGGCCCATACGGCACATGTGGTTGCATGATTGACTCAGGTCAAAGGCTTGCAAGGTTAAGTCCTTAGTGTGATCAAGGCAAGACATCCACATACCCTCTGCCCATCGGGCCCACCTTGGCATCCTCGCCCCTTGTCACTTGCCCCAATCTAAGTTATTATCACCCGTTGATTACCAAGCACCACGTGCCATCAACAATTCAACATCGCTATGACATGACTCGCCACAACAACTCAATATCATCGTGTGATCCCACATGACACACAAGTTCATAATATTGTTCCATATTCCATTAATCAAGATTAAGTATCAATGATTCTGACACATGTGATGACGTGGCAAAGCTAAGCAACTAATACGAACTAAACCTCCAATGTTGATCATAATTACTAATCAACTATATTAAACCAATCTAGGGTGACAATGGATCATGGCATACAATGACAAGGTAGGGTATAGATCAATCTGGTATATTAGCTACGCCCAATCTAATTTGAAACAATTGTATATTTGAAATATATGCAATAGGGTAAAACAAATATAGCAATTTTATAAACATGGGTTCAACATGATCAAAGCACAACTTGCCTTGGAATAGGTCCTGATCTTGATCTGAAACTTGCTCTTGAGTTGCTGGATCTTCCTCCAAAGCGTCGCACAATTCAACGTCTACGCGTACCGAAGAAGAAAAGCAAATAAATACCAAAACAGAGAGCAAATGAACTCTAAAAATCAAATAAAATTCACCATTAAATAGATCTCAATTTTACAAATTTTTAGAAACTGGAATCACTCAAATCCGAGTTACGATGCAAAAGATATAGCCTTTTGAAGTTTGAAATAAATCTTCAAATCGAAAAATCGAAATTCGAATTAATGATTTATTTTTATTCTAAAAACCGATTATGACGCAAGCATGACATCACGCTGACGTCAGCCCTGGCGCCAGCCAATCAGTATTTCGGCGCATAGACTGGGTCCACGATACTTCCTCTGGTCCACCGCAGACCCGGCCCACGACGCCGGCGCTGCGCGCCGACACGCAAAGACACCAGATTGGTCGCGGCGACAGACGATCGGGGCACACGAATCCGATCGAACGGACGGGCCGAAGGCTACGCAAGACGATTCGACCAAGGACCTAGATCGGACGGCCCAAAGCTTCGAGCTTCGGCGATGAAGACGCGGCAATAACTCTCACCGGACCAAGACGAAGATCAAGGCAAATGGCGTTTTGGCGTGATTCCGCGAGATGACGCTGCGGATCCGGTTCAGCGCGACGAGATGAGTCCAAAATCGTTCCGCTGCGAAGAACTCCTCGCCGCCATCGAAATCTCGCGAAAACTCGACGGCGCTATGCGTCTTCGGCGAACTCGGCGACAAGACACGACAATTCCAAATGACGAGGAGCAGGCAAATGAAGCGCGCAGATGGTTCAACCTCGGGCGGGTCCGTGGCATAAATAGCCCCTCGGCCGTCGTGTCCGAGGCGGAGTTCGCTCCGCGCTGCGCGGCGCTGTCCGAGTCCGCTACGGCGACGAGTCCCGAGACGACGGTCTCAACCGCCCACGCATCGTGAATCGGACGGACTCCGCGGCGCTGACGACGCGAGATCGTAACCCTTCACGTGACCCGATCCAACTGATGAGGATCGTTAGGGTTTCTCCGATTAAGAACAAATGTCCACACCGATCAAGATCCGATGGATGCGGTGCTTTCCTCCCGAACACAAAGCAAACGGCCGGCGGTGCGGCGCTGGTCAAGGGCCTGAATGGGCTCTAAACCGCACAAGATTTGGGCTCGCCCGCATCGCTTAGGTTGGTTTTAAAAGATTTCTTTTTTAAAATATTTACAAAAATTCGTTTTATTTATTTTAGGCAATAAAATAATCAGGAAAAATCCAAGAAAAATCTCAAAAATACTTTGAGACATTCTGGACTCAATAAAATATTCTTGCCAAAACTTTATTTTAACTTTGCACAGATTTAAATAGATTTGAATAAAAGGGCAATAAACCTGATTTAAAATTAATTCCAATAAATCCAGAAAAATACAAATAAATTCCAGAAAATCATAAATACACATTTAAGCAATAAAAACTTAAATAAGCCAAATTTTGGGATGTTACATACCCGTACGGGAGAGCAGCCTATTACCTAGACAGAGTTTACCTCCCAGTTATGTGCCACCCATGTCCCTTTGGGAGAAATGGATATTAAAAAGAGGGAGTTTTGGGACTTAACACTAGGGGGTAGAAAAGTTTCAGAATATTTAAATACATTCAACGAGCTGTCTAGGTATGCCCCTGAAGAAGTGGACACAGATGCTAAGAAACTCTATAGGTTCAAGAAAGGCATGAACTCATACTTGAGGATGCACCTGTCCACTCACTTGATCACTGAGTTCCAAGACCTAGCCAACAGAGCCATCATTCTAGAGAGTGAACAAGCATAGTTAAATGAGGAGAGGAGGAAAAAAAAGGCAAGGTTTGATCCTAGGCCACCCATTTCTAACCAACCAAGGCCTTTTAGACCTCCCATGCTAATCCGACACCCAACACCAAGACCATATGTATCCGCTCTAGCCCAGCGTCCTAGTATGCTTCCACCTAGACCTCCACCCAAATGTTTCAAATGTGGAGGTCCTCATTATGCCAATAACTGTTCTCAGCTTGCCACCAAATATTTTAACTGTGGTCAGGAGGAACACAAAAAGCTTAATTGTCCACTCCCTGTCAGTCAAGCTAGGCAGAACAACCCGGAAAGACCCCAGAGTCGTCCACTAGTAGTGGGATGTGTCTATGGCCATCCCACGCTTCTTCTTCTCAAGAGCCTAGCCGTGGAGCACCAACTACAGATTTAGCCCACCTGAACAACATCTTAGTGGAATAGGCGGAGGGAGCCACAGATGTGGTTACGGGTACGCTTCCCATTCCCCCATCTATTGGTACTATTTTATTTGACCCTGGTGCAACACATTCATTTATTTCTAAGGAATTTGTGAGTAAGAATAAATTCACTACAAGAATCAGGGAAAAATTCGTGGGCCAAAAACCCACGAATTTAAGCTAAAACCCACGAATTTAACTTAAATTCGTGAGTAAACCGTCAATTTAGTTCACTAATTTAACTCGATTTAAATTAATTAATTAAATTCGTGGTACCACGAATTTATGTTAAATTCGTGGGTTTCTACTAAGCCCACGAATTTAATTGGGTTTCGAAAGTTAAATTCGTGGGTTTAAAACCCACGATTTAATCGATTAAATTCGTGGGCTAAAAACCCACGATTTAATCGATTAAATTCGTGGGTTTAAAAACCCACGAATTTAATCGAATAAATTCGTGGGTTTTTAGCCCATGAATTTAATCGATAAATTCGTGGGTTTTTAAACCCACGATTTAATCTGATAAATTCGTGGGTTTTTAGCCTACGAATTTAATCGCTATTTTACAAAAAAATGTATATATATCCAAATGTATGTATTTATATATATATATGTATCGCACTCAATACATATAACAACTAAAGAAGAAAAGAAAAGGCAAAAGAAAATTGAAACTAAAAATTGCTAAGCGAAGAATAAATAAGATCATCTATTTTGTTCAAATCGATCGAAATCAGAATAACACAAAGACAAACTCCACAATGAAGTTGAAGCGAACGAATAATTAACAAACGAGACACCAAACCTATTACCATGATTAAAATATCAAACCAACCTTTAACTCTTCAAAACCGCTTAAAACTAAGTCTCCGAATGTACAAAATTTCGCATGACCTCTCTTGTAAATAGGACATCCACTCAATGAGACAAAAAAACATTTGCGGTTATAATATATATCAATCTCTCAAACCGTAAAGAGACATTCTAGCGCATCCTTAGATAATCCAATCACACATCCAACGGCAATTTGTAAACTACGCAATGACGTACAACACATTACAACCACAATAGATACAATCCACAAATCCATTAAAATAAGTCCATCACAATAAGTCGATCACAACGTATCCATCACAACATGTAGTGTAAAATATCAAAGTAAATGGGAACAGGATGCCACATACTCATAGCATAATACCGTGGTAAACCAACTAGTAGTGTAAAATATCAAAGTAAATGGGAACAATTGGTTGCGGTTCTAGTCCTTTGCCCGACCCTACTAAATTTAGCAATACAAGAGATGCTTCTACGCATTCTCTTTCAACAAAGGAACGAAGTATGTACAACATGAACTATGCTCATACGGTGATACAACCCAATACATCAATGCCACCTACTATTAGGTATGCAAAGCCAAGAAAATCATTCTTCCTCCAAGCCAGTTGCGTGGAAAGGACCAACTTTTTCTTGCCACCAAAGCTATATGTATTGTAGTTGTTACCCACCTCACCGTTATGGTATCATTCTCCTTGAGATCAACGATATCCTCCCATACAACTTCCCGAATGTAGGAAGTTCTGCAACCGCATCCAAACGATAAGGTCCTCTTGCTCACTCAATCTGTCACATAAAATGCCAATCGACATGAATTACTCCTAATGACATTGAGCAATAGAAGTTGGGATACATCCAATTCTTCCGAGCAACCTGTTTTGGATGCATACCTGAGAGAACTTTTCTTTATCTACACTAATTAACAACTTAAAAGAAACATAGTTCATCTTGGCGTAAAATTAAGATGCTAAGGTCATATACTAAATGAACCGTTGTCTCCCACTCTCCTACACACACATGCAACAATGTAATAGTGCGGATCAAGAATTCACATCTTGGATATTTTTGTCAAGTGTTCCTCCACCTTGGAGTGAACCTTTACGAAGTTGCTCTGATAGACTTTTTGCCAAATTTGTGCTCCTATCACTCTTCCAGAGATATTCTTCTTGTCTCTTCGCCAAATTCTCACCGCCACGATGAAGTTATATGTATCATTGAACAAGCTCCAAGCAATCGTGCCACAAGGAACAATTGGTTTTCCACTGCAGTGGTCTTCTCGGAGTTCTAAGCGGATGTCCGATTTGCCTTCTTATCATCTCTTAGCTGTCCATCATTTCGCTCTTCACATACCGAATTTGGAAAGTGTTATACACAAATTGATAATACACAAAAATTGGTGATTCATATCCTTTGTAACACAGAGACAAACATTCATTCATTTTTAGCCAAGAAACTGTGATAGAAGATGTTGGCTTATAGCCGCATGCTCATTGCAAATTCATAAACATGTTATACCCTTCAAGTAGTCCATCACAAATATATTTCTTGCACTGTTGCTCTTATATACCCTAGTCCTTTAAATTATGAGTCCAGAAAGTAAGCTTATTACCGTGAGAATCCTTGTGCACTCTTTGGATATGCTCGAAGTTCGGATGTAGCCAAGCTTGTTATCGATCATGTTAATCGCACACATGCCTCATCATACCGATCGACAATCTCCACAACCTACAATCATTCAAAGATAAATAAAAATGTAAACTACCACAACATCTATCTTAACATAAGGGTAAAAGACATGCGAGATACATCTCGTGCAAATAGCGGTGAAAGGACGCCAAGCGGGACAAATATTACGCCAACAAGGAAAAACAACGAGACAACCTACATAACACAAGCCAAAACATCATGAGCTGCTCCAACATACGCTTTTATCCTCTAGAAGCAGTAGCATCATAATAATTCTAGAACCAATAAGCTTACCCATTTTGGAGTAAGTATTGGCTTACAAGCCAGCTCTCACGAGTGAACTTGGAATCTGCATAAGAATTTAGGAGTAAAATTGGCTTATAAACCGAAACATAAGTCACACCACAGGGTAGGCAATTCCTCTAAATCGACATTTCGATGTCAAAGGTTCATTGGTTCTTATTGCTCACACACAAGCAAATAATACCATCATGTACCCAAAGATTAGAGTAGAAGCATATATGGTGTAGAAATAAATACATATGCCCTCGCATAATAATATATATTTGTTAGAATCGGAAAACTATATTTATTTCCTGCTAAATGGAATAACTAAGCTATTTTTTCTGCAAAATGATATGACTAAGCTTACAATTTAATTCTACAGTTCGCAGTTATCAAACAACCTAGTGGATTTTGAGGAACAGGGCACTAGCTAAAAGCATTAGTGAAACTAAACTGTCTAATAATGCAGTAGTTTCAAATGAAGAAATGAAAAAACACATGTGGGACCTGTTACCAGTACTAAAATACTGAAACCAACCTTTTAACTCTTCAAAACCGGCTTAAAACTAAGTCTCCGAAATGTACAAAATTTCGGCATGACCTCTCTTGTAAATAGGACATCCACTCACAGGACAAAAAACATTTGCAGCTGTGAATAAGTTATTGTGTATAAGTAAAACCAACAGATTTAGCGAACATTCTTTGCATTTATTTCACAAAAGGTCGGAGAAGTGAAGATTCTAATGTTTCTGAACTTTTTATTACATCTGGAAATTCTATAATAAACTCGTGATCCAACAATCCAAAATGGACTATTAGGATGTCAACTTAATAATGCTATGATTCTCAAAGGAAAAGAAAACACATCACAACCTTTTGGATACTATTTACTAAAAACTTCATAATTATGAAATCGAATTTGGTACTACTAATTTCTTGATGAGAATCAAGAAAAGAACATGGGCATTTACTAATGGAAAGTAGGAGTCTACAAATTTAACAACTTAGTTTTAAGATGATGAACGAGGCTAGTGAGTGCACGGAGCATTCATTGCCCGGCTTTGAAGTTATGGTGGTATCGAGCCCTCTTCTCGCGCCCATGTACACCAGCGTTGGTAGCACATTCCTTCTTTATCAACTGCATTTGGTCTTTGCCATCTATCGAAATCTAGAAAAAAAACTGCTTTTAAAACTTGAAGTCTCAAATACTATGCAAGTTATTTACTCGCAAAAACTTTACTCCAGCTTTGAGGACGAAAAAGCTACTGAACAATCGACCGGACGACCGAGGCGGCGAGGGGCGAGCAAGGCGCGGGCGGCCGGCGGGGGCGGCGGCGGGTCGCCAGTGGAGGGCGCCGGGTGGGTGGCTCGGGCCGAGTGGAGCGGCGCAGCAGGGGCGGCGGCGCGCAGCGGCGCGGCAAGCGGCCCGACGGCGGATTGGCGAAGCGCGGCAGAGCAGTAGGCGGCGCGAGCTAGGGCGCGGCGAGCGGGCGCGCGAAGGCTTACATGGCGGTGAAGGCCGGCGGCATGGCGTGCGGCGCAAGGGGGAGGAGGCGGTGCGTCTCGGTGGGTGGGCCGTAGGGTTTTTTCGGGATAAATTGTGGGTAGGGCTCCACGAATTTAAAACTTAAATTGTGGGTAATTGGTGGCCCACAATTTAAATTTTTAAATTGTGGGTAATTTTAACACAATTTAAATGTTTAAATTCGGGTTATCGCTTACAATTTAAATTATTAAATTCGTGGGTTTCATTTTGGCCCACGAATTTAATTAAAACGTGGGTTTTATATAAACCGACGAATTTAAATAAATAAATTCGTGGGTTTTTTTTGGACCCACGAATTTAAAAAACCCACGAATTTTTCTCTGTTTCTTGTAGTGATTGGAATGTGTGCCATTAGTAATACCTTTAGGGGTCAACACACCTGCAGGGTTAATCACAGTAACCTCTATTAGGAAGAGCCAATTCATAAACATATAAAACACTCCATTCCTAGCCAATCTACATGTCATCAGTTTATCAGACCTAGTTGTAATCTTGGGAATGGATTGGCTAGCCACAAATAGGGTTAATATAGATTGTGAGTTGAAAACCGCATCAATAAGAACATCCAACAGGAACCGTATTCTGTATCGGGGACATAGGACTAAACAACATCAATCGGATTCCAAACTCAACCAATTATCCTCACAAGGATTGACCCTCATCCCCGTAGTTCAGGATTTTCCTGATGTGTTCCCTGAAGAACTGTTAGGTATGCCACCTGACAGAGAGTTGGAATTTTCTATAGATCTTATCCCAGGAGCCACTCCCATATCAAAAAGGTCTTACCGAATGAACCCACCAAAACTTGTGGAACTTAAGAAATAGTTGGAAGAATTAGAAGGAAATGGGTTCATTAGAGAAAGTGTATCTCCATGGGAAGCACCCATCCTATTTGTAAGCAAAAAGGATGGTGGAATTCAGTTATGTACAGATTATAGAGAGCTCAACAGTGTCACTATTAAAAACAAGTACCCTCTCCCTGGAATTGATGACCTATTTGATCAACTTAGAGGTGCTTGTGTCTTCTCAAAAATTGACCTACGGTCAGTATACCACCAAATCAAAATAAGGGTAGAAGATACAGAGAAAACTGCCTTTATATCCAGATATGGGTATTATGAGTATACAGTGGTACCTTTTGGATTAACTAATGCCCCAGGAATATTCATGAATTCAATGAAATATTTTTTCATAAAATATCTGGATAAATTCATAGTGATATTCATAGATGACATCCTGATATATTCTAGGAGTGAAGAGGAACATAGAGAACACCTGAGAATCACACTTCAAATCCTGAGAGAAAACCAATTGTGTGCCAGATTCAACAAGTGTGAATTTTGGCTAAATCAACTGTCTTTCCTTAAACACATCATTTCTAGGAAAGGGATAGAGGTAGACCTGGATAAAATAGAAGCCATTAAGTCATGGAAACGACCCTCAAACCAAGTAGAAATCAGAAGTTTCCTTGGATTAGCTTGGTACTATCGTAAGTTCATAAAAGGGTTTTCTCAAATATCATCACCCCTCACCAAACTCTTGAGAAAGGATAATAAATATGATTGGCCTGAGAAGTGTGAGAAAAGCTTCTAGAAAATCAAACAATCACTGACCTCTACTCCAGTACTATCCTTACCTGAGGAAGGAGTTGAGTATGCAATATACTATGATGCCTCCAAATCAGGCTTGGGAGGTGTACTGATGCAAAATGAGAAGGTAATTGCCTATGCTGCCAAGCAATTGCACCCACATAAGGTTAATTATGCAACTCATGATCTAGAATTGGGAGCTGTAGTGTTTGCCCTGAAAATTTGGAGACGCTACTTATATGGGGCAAAGTGTATCCTGTACAGCGACCATAAAAGTCTCAAATACATCTTCACCCAAAAAGAGTTAAATATGAGACAAAGGAGATGGCTGGAACTCATTAAAGATTATGATATCTCTATCAACTACCACCCAGGAAAAGCTAATGTGGTAGCTGATGCATTGAGTAGGAAAGCCCAATGTAACAACTTATCCATCCAAAGCTTCATGCCTGAACTAATCCAGGATTTAGCCAAAATGGAGATTAGCTTCGACATATCATTATCTACTGCCATGTTATCAGCCATGATTGTCCAATCTACTCTATTGGAATAGATTAAAGAGAAGCAAGCCACAGATAGCTTCATCTTAGAAGAAACCAATAGGATCAAGTCAAATCAACCTTCAGAATTTAATTCGGATAGGGATGGAAGTGTCAAGTAACATGACCGTATATGTATTCCCAATGATCTAGAAATCAAAATGATCATCCTTAAGGAAGCTCATGATACTTTATATTCTATCCATCCTGGTAGTACTAAATTGTATAAGGATATGAAAGAGACTTTTTGGTGGAATAGTATGAAGAAGAAAATAGCAGGTTATGTTAGTGTAATACTTGTCAAAAGGTTAAGGCTGAACACCAACCTCCTACAGGCTTGCTACAACCTCTTCAAATCCCTGAATGGAAATGGGATGATGTCTGAATGAACTTCATTATAGGCCTACCTAGAACCCAAGCCAAAAAGGATGCCATATGGGTCATAGTGGACAGACTCACCAAGTCTGCTCACTTTATTACCACTAATCAAAAATACTCTGCTCATAAATTGGCTGAGATTTATATTGAGAGAATAGTCACACTTCATAGAGTTCCCAAAACAATCACATCTGATAGAGGTTCCATCTTTACCTCTAACTTCTGGGGAAGTTTGCAACTGCTTTGGGGACCAAATTAAAATTTAGTATCGCTACCACCCT
>JAYEVK010000087.1:0-79021 GCA_036346275.1 Otatea glauca | reverse complement strand
ATTTGGAGATTAAAGTTGAAGTCGTCCCACAAGGAATTGTAGCCGTGACCGAAGTAAAGCCAACACCGGAGGATCGACAGAGAAGGCCAAAAAGATGATGATAAAATTTCTAAGATCAAGGCTAAAAAGGAGGAAGGCCTAGCCGTGGATTTAACTCTAGACGAACAAGGAACCATGTTCTTCAAAGGCCGAATTTGTGTACCAGATAAAAAGGAGCTGAAGCAACAGATTCTGAAGGAAGCTCACGATTCTAAGTACTTGAATCATCCGGGGAGTGCTAAAATGTATCAAGATTTGAAAGAGAGATTTTGGTGGCCTAATATGAAGCGTAAAGGAGGAAGCTCATGATTCTAAGTACTCCATTCATCCGGGGAGTGCTAAAATGTATCAAGATTTGAAAGAGAGATTTTGGTGGCCTAATATGAAGCGTGAAGTAGCTGAGCATGTTGCTTTATGTGACGTATGTCAGAGAGTAAAAGCCATGCATCGAGACCACGGTTTGTTGTAGCCGCTGAAAATTTCTAATGGAAGGAGGAAATCGGAATGGACTTTATCACCGGTTTACCTAAAACTCGTAGAGGTTACGATTCCATTTGGGTTATTGTGGATCGCTTGACCAAGGTCGCCATTTTATCCCAGAAAGACCACTTACTCGGGAGATCGCTTAGCGAGCCAGATATGTCAAGGATTGTATGTTTGCATGGAGTGCCCAAGAAGATTGTGTCTTGATGAGGAACCCAATTCACCTCAAGATTTTGGAACAAGTTGCATGAAGCAATGGGAACTCGCTCAATTTCAAGATAACAGATCACCCGCAGCATGCATGGTCGATCGAGAGGGTAAATCGATTTTAGAGGATATGTTGAGAGCTTGTGCTTTAGCTTATGCTACATCTTGGGATAAGTGTTTGCCATATGCGTAATTCTGCCATAATAATAGTTACCAAGCTAGCCTCGCAGATGTCACCGCTTGAGGCGTTGTATGGACGTGCTTGTCGTGACTCGTTAAATTGGAATGAAACAGAGCAGCGCTTGGTGTTTGGGCCGATATCCTCGAAGAGGCGTAAGGTCAAGTTGCAATGATCGAGAAAGGTTGAAGATAGCACAGACCAAGACGGAAAAGTTACGCAGATAACCGCTGCCGAGATTTGAGTTTCGAGCCGAAAATTTTGTGTATCTCGTGGTTACCCTCTTAAGGGTGTTAAAAGGTTTCACGTTAAAGGGAAGCTTGCACCAAGATATGTTGGTCCGCTTAAAATTTTAAGCCGCTCGAGAGGTGGCCTATCGCTTGAATTGCCTCGCCTTTGGCAGAGTGCATGATTTGTTTCATGTGTCACAGCTTAAGAAGTGTCTCAGAGCCCAGATCACGGTCACGCCTTAAGAAGTGTCTCAGAGTGCCAGCTAGAACAAACCCCGCTGGACGCAATAGAGTCGCAAGAAGATTTGACTTACAAGGAGCAACCAGCTAGAATTTTGGATGTTATGGAACGCAAGACCGTATAAGTCTACTCACTTTGCAGAGTTCAAAGGAGCAATCACGCCAAGTGAAGCAACCTGGGAGCGTAAAGAAGATTTGAAGGCAGAGTTTCCAAACCTATTCTCTAGTTAGCCCTGAATCTCGGGGTCGAGATTCTGTTAAGGGGGCAAGGTTTGTAACATCCCAAAAATTTCCTAAATATTATTTTATTTCTTAAATGTGCATTTATGATTTTCTGGAATTTATTTGGATTTTTCTAGATTTATTTGAATTAATGTTAAATTAAGAATATTAACCTTTTATTCAAATATATTTAAATCTGTGCAAAGTCAAAATAAAGTTTTACCAAAAATATTTTATTTGAGTCCAAAATGTCTCAAAGTATTTTTGAGATTTTTCTGGGATTTTTCCTGATAATTTAATTGACTAAAATAAATCAAAGTATTTTCTGTAATTATTTTAATTCAAAAATCGTTAAAAACCCTCATGAATGCAGAATGGGCTTGGCCCATGTATCGCGCGTAAGCGCCCAGGTGGCGCGCCCGCTGGCCCAGACTCTGCAAAGTCGCGTCGGCCGCTGGATCGCGATCGTAGGGCTTACGCCGCCACGCCGCCAAGCGCGTCTGCCGTAGGATCGAGATCGTGGTGGCTGTGGGTCATGTCTCATCGTAACCCTAGCTAATCGTAGCCGCTGATCCAACGACGCCCGGACAGATCTCGCTGGGGAAATCCGGTGCGCCCGCTGCGCCACGTGACGGCCGCCGGCGCTGCCTCGTAGCGGGACTCGCGCCGCCAGATCCGAAGGACTCCGCCGCCGCGCTTTAGGATCCCAGCGCCGCACGCGCGCCGCCGAGGCTAGTTAAGGGGTCCGCAGCCTTCCCGAGAATCCTCATCGTGGCGCCGCAGCCTTTTGGTCGAGAGGTTTCGCGAGAATCGCCGAGAGCGCCGGAGCTCGCCGAGTTGAAGTATTGCGCGCCGAGGTTTTGCTAAAGAACGCCGCCGCTTGTTTCGGTTTCGACGCTTTGGGTCTCGATCCGAGCTCGCCGAGGTGTTCCGATCGGCTACTCCTCTTCTTCGCCGTAACCGCACCGAACGCCGTCGCCGGGTTTCTTCCTCGCTCCGGGTCTTTCGCCGCCCGCCATTAGCTTCGGGTGAGTTCGTGGTCAGCTTGATCCGAGCGGACGAGGAGATTGAGCCGCGCCACATGTTTATAACCGCTCGATCGATCAGGCCGTGGATGCGCACGCGCGTCGAGCATCGGCGGCGCGCACTACGACCAATCGGATCGAGACGCCGCCGGCATATGTTGCGGCGCCGTGGACCGCGCTCTGCGGTGGACTGCAGGAGGTCCCGTGGACCGGCCCATGCATCGAGACGCGCGGCAACATCCGATTGGTTCGGTCGGGATGACGCCAAAGACGACGTCACGCTATGCGCAATAAATCGGTTTTCGCTTTAAAATAATTTCGTTAATTCCGAATTTCTATTTTTCTGTAATTTCAGTATTTATTCAAACTTCCAAAGGTTATAACTTTTGCATCTTAACTCTGATTTGAGTGATTCAAATTTTTAAAAATTTGTAAAATTTAGATCTATTTAATGGTGAATTTTAATTGATTTTTGGAGTTATTTGTTCTCTGTTTTGGTATTTATTTGCTTTTCTCTTTCGTTACGCGTAGACGTTGAATTGTGCGACGCTTCGGAGGAAGATTCAACAACTCAAGAACAAGCTCCAGATCAAGATCAGGACCTTTTCCAAGGCAATTTGTGCTTTGATCATGTTTAACCCATGTTTATAAAATTGCTATATTTGTTTTACCCTATTGCATATTATTTCAAGTATACAATTGTTTCAAATTAAATTGGGACTTAGCTAATATACCAGATTGATTTATATCCTACCTTGTTAATTGTATGCCATGATCTATTGTCACCTAGATTGGTTCATTATAGTTGGTTAGTAATGATAATCAACATAGGATGGTTAGTCCGTATTAGTTGCTTAGCCATGCTACGTCATCACATGTGTTGGAATCATTGATAATTAATCTTGATTAATGGAATATGGAACAATGTTATGAACTTGTGTGTCATGTGGGATCACACGATGAGATTGAGTTGTTGTGGCGAGTCATGTCACGCAACGATGTTGAATTGTTGATGGCACGTGGTGCTTGGTAATCAACTTGGGTGATAATCACTTAGATTGGGGCAAGTGACAAGGGCGAGTATGCTGCTGTGGGCCTGACGCGCAGGGTATGTGGAAGTCTTGCCTTGATCACTCTAAGGACATAACCTTGCAAGCCTTTGACTGAGTCAATCATGCAACCACATGTCCGTATGGGCCACCCTAGTTGAGTAATTTGCAATGTCCTAACTTTGGTACTATCGTGGTCGGTGTGAGTTCCCGAGTTATGGTGTAATTCACATGGCGCAAGAGGGGGCCTCGATGTGGTAACCATCCCACCGTTGTTGAAACCTTAGCGGTAGTATCGGGTTAAGCCACCGATAAAGGCTTTGTTATAATCACTCGCCTTGGTGGTGTTTGGTTGTATCACGGGGTAAAGTGCATGTCGGGACCCGATTCGCAAACCGACCTTCCGTATTCTGTGCTACCCGTGATCACGCTAGCACACACAATCATACAGGTTGCACATCACGCATTCACGAAGATATAAGAATAAATAGTGAAAACATGTATATAAACCGAAGTTATGCGACCTTATGGTCTCCTTACAGATAAGACAAACCACATGTGGCTTACATTAATCAAAGTAAAGAAATAGCAATGAACATAAATAAAAGGTCGTGGAAGCCTTCATCTTGCCACAGCAACCGACGGGCTTGCCCCTAGTTGCTCGTGATCCTCGATGTACTCTTCCTCCCATGCCGGTGTAGACTCCTCCACTGATGTTGGGTTTGATAAGCAAGGTGGGGTGAGTACACAAGGCACTCAACAAGTAATGCACAAAATGCAGCGCTATTACTATATGCAAAACTTATCCAATGGATTGGCTTAAATGGTTCTTTTGCATCAAGCAGCATTTTTGAACTAGTATCTTGATTAGATTAAAGCAGTGACACAGATATAAATAATACTAAACTCAAATGGTTTTTCATTGAAGATTCTCGGCACACAGCCTTAACAGTTCATTTCCAACACCGCACACACCGCCTTCCCACATTTTGTTTATGAAAATCTACCCTTGATCTGAATCCCGAGCAATGCTCAATACCGTGAGTACGGCTATTCGAATAGTTTGACACTCTGCAGAGGTTGTACACTTTACCCACAAGATACAGTCGCTCACCACACAGGTGATTCACTACTACAGAGTGGTACATCACTATCGCTTCATCTGTGTCGGTTCTTAAGTTTTTAGGAAGAAACGATTGTGATAGATGACTTAGGAGAGGCATTACTCATAATCACTATCGGTTCTTAGGTTAGAAGTGATAGTTATGTAGCACTGGGAACATTACAATCGGTTCTTACGCGAGAAGTGATAGTGATATGCATTATCATCACTATCGGTTTTCATATAAGAAGCGATAGTGATGAGCACGTACACATCACTATCGGTTCTTATTTAAGTTTATAGTGATGATATGGACATCACTATCGCTTCTCACAAAAGAACCGATAGTGATGAGAACTTCTCATCACTATCGGTTCTTTTGTGAGAAGCTTATAGTGATGTTCATTATCATCACTATCGCTTCTAAATAAGAACCGATAGTGATGTGTATGCGCTCATCACTATCGCTTCTTATATGAAAACCGATAGTGATGACTATTATAATCACCGCCGCTTGTCTTGTAAGAACCGATCGTGATAAATCATGATCACATCACTATCGCTTTTATATGAGAACCGATAGTGATGTACCTCGTTAGGTTATTTATACCACTCGAGCTGAACTCTTCTCTCGTTATTGTTCCGAGGAGGTTTCTCCGCCGCCACCGTAAAAATAGCTCATATTCTGTGTTTGGAAGCAATACTTGGGTGAGAAAATTTGAAATCCTCAAGGGTGGGTGTTAAGAGGGTAAATTTGAAGCCCTAACTTGAGGAGATTTCTCATTTTGCATAATTTGTGATTTTCTTCAAAATGTGAGCATTCCTTCAAACCCCTTTAATTTTGTACTATGTAATTTTGATATGTCATAAGAAAGTTTAGATTGCAATCGGTATTGTGTATATCCTATCGATTTCACACCCTTTATTTCACAAGCATGTACACATGTATTTAATTATCTTAATTTGTAGTGCTTTGATGTTAATATGGAATTATTATTGTCGCTACTTGATGAATGCTAGAGTTTAGGGTGCGAACCTACGCCTCCTGCTCGAGGATGCTTGTTTATAAATATACCGAACGAAATGGTATATTTATAAGCGAGCGCCTCAATTGTCCACGTTTGATAGCTGAGGATATGTAGCCGCAAGTTCTCGAATGTGTTGTACAATCAGCAGTAGAGATTTCGTAGCGTCTCCTGGTATTCTCGGATACACACCCTCTTGACCTGTTGTCGAGACGTGTATATGGAGAATAGCGAGATGTCGCCAAATTTTCTCCGAGTTGTACAACGGCTTAGGAACTTGTCTAACCACATATTCTCGAATGGGATTAGGACCAAACCTATTTAGAGATTAGAGTCATCGTTGGTACCCTTTGTATTGTTTCGCTGTAGTCAAAAGATCCAGAGGCTAATGCACTATATAATTAGATTGTTTGATATCATTGTTCATGTTAAAAATGTATGTCTCTTATCTAGGAAATTGGAAGCTCTAAACCAGTGGAAGAATCTAGGTATCGATCGGAGTACATATTTCATATATGTTGCGTGAAATTGTCATCTATTTTGCAAAGGTAATATTAATCAAATGATGTCTCAATATTTCAAATAACTAGCTTGCTTTGTCGCTCCGCTTGTGCATAATTTATTGGCGAAGTTTAATTGCGTATGAACCGTAAGGAATGGATGTATGCAAAAGTCGTGTGAGTGCCAATTTCGTTTGGAGGGGTGTTAAGGAGTTCAAAAAATTGCCAAGAGGACATGGTGAGGAGGTGTAAACTTCATATATTGTCCTTGCATTGATTGCACCAATCTGAGAAGATTCAAGAACTCACCAAATTGAGGACCACCGATTCGACGTGGCTTTGAGGAATTACACGTGTTGGATCCATCACGGGAGACAGTAGTACCTGCCGATGCAATGAAGACACGGTGGAACCGGATGATGAGTTGCAATTTGATATGTTTGAGGTGGAGAATTTGGAGCAAATGTTGCGGGATGTGGAGGGTAATTACACAGAAAGAGAGTTTGGAAAGTTTAAAAGCCTGATGGAAGACGATGCGAAACCACTGTTCACAGGTTGCAAAGCAGAATACACTAAGTTAGGTTCGGTCCTTGCATTGTTCGAACTGAAGGCAAAACACCGCTGGATGATACAAGTTTTAATGCACTTCTAGTTCTTCTATCTGACCGCTCCGAGGGAAACGAGTTGCCAACAAGCATTTATGAAGCGAAGAAGCTACTATGTCCCATGGGAATGGAAATAGAAAGGATACATGCATGTCCAAATGATTGCATCTTGTACCGTAACGCACATCAGGAGCTGCACATTTGTCCAGCTTATGTGTGCCTCGGTACAAACAAAAGGAGAAGCGAACGACAAGAAGCGTAAGAGCCGGGCAACGAGGGTGAAGAGGTCACCAAAGGTGCACCGCCAAGGTATTGTGGTACTTGCCCATCATTCCGCCTAGAAAGGTTGTTTGCAAATCCTAGAGAAGCAAAATTGTTGCGCTGGCATTATGAGTCTCGAAAGGAAGATGGCAAGTCGAGACACCTCGCCGATTCGCTCAATGGAGAAACATCGATTGGAAACATGAGGAGTTTGGTGCCAAATGAGGAACATAAGATTTGGGTTGAGTACCGATGGAATGAATCCGCTTGGTAACATGAGCAATCACAAAGACGTGGCCAGCCTCTTGTGTATCTACAACCTCCTCCTTGGTTGTGCATGAAGCGAAGTATATCATGATGTCGCTATAATCTCGGACCCAAACAAAGGAAATGATATTGATGTGTACCTCGCCCATTGATCGAGGATTTGGTAAAATTGTGGAATGACGGGTCATTGTGTGGGATGCGATGAAGAGAGCATTTCACCCTACGGCTATGGTATTTTGCACCATAAATGATTTCCGGCTCTTGGTAATTTGGCACACAAGACGAAAGGAGCAAAAGCGTGTCCTATTTGTGAAGAGGAGACCGAGAGCCTATGGTCGCCAATTCCAAGAAAACTGTATATGGGTCACCGAGGTTTCTACCTCAAGTCATCGATACCGTAAGATGGATGACAAATTTGATGGGAAGAGGGAAGTCCGCTCAGACCGCACCTATGAGTGGAAGGCAAGTATATTCACGTAGAGGATATCGATGTTCAAGACGGAAGAGTCGTAATCTGCTCGCTCTAGGACCATTTGGAAGAAGAGGTCAATATTTTGGGACTTACTGCATCGAAGGAGTTAGATGTTCGGATTGTATTGATGTCATGCACGTTGAGAAGAATGTCTGCGATAATTTGGTTGGTATCTCAATAACATACCCGGAAAGACAAAGGATGGTGTGAATGCTCGTCGCGACATGGCCTACATGGGAATCAAAGCCAGCTTGCAAAGTGATAGAGGAGGATGGAAAAGGTCCAGATATCCCCGCCGCATGCTACACCGCGCCAAGAAGGAGAAAGAGGACCTTTGCAAATGTCTCCATGGTATTAAAGTTCCATCCGCTACTCCGCGAACATTAAGAAGCTTGTGTCCTTGGATGATTTGAAGTTGTTGGGCATGAAGTCCCACGATTGCCATGTCTTGATGACCCAAATGCTCCCAGGGCTTGCAATAAGAAATATTCTCGCCAGAGGATGTCAGTTTGCAATCACGGCCGTGTTACTTCTTCAATGCGATCTCCGCAGTTATTGACCCGACGTGCTAGACAACTTGCAGAGTGAGGTGGTGCGCACTCTATGTCGCCTTGAGATGCATTTCCCACCGCTGCTCTTCGATGTCATGGTCCACCTTGTTGTTCACCTCGTTAGAGAGATTAAGATATGTGGACCGGCATTCCTACGCTATATGTACCCGCTCGAGAGGTACATGGGTATATTAAAATCCTACGTGAGGAATCGGTCAAGCCCGAGGGTAGTATTGTGGAAGGTTATGGTACTAAAGAGGTTATTGAGTTCTGCGTGGACTATCTCGAAAAGACAAGCAATCGGTGTTCCTCTATCTCGCCATGAGGGCGCATTTGCCGCAAAGGAACCGTTGGATCAAACTAACGAGGCCACGGTTTGATATGTATTGCAAAGCGATCCGACAATCTTGCGCAGAGCGCAAGTTGCAGGTACATCGAGCAGACAAGTCGATATTACGGAAGAGAATCCACAAATGGATGAGCTTTCCATCATGCGAGAACACAACGATAGATTTCTCACATGGTTCAAACAAAGGGCGGAGGTCTCTCAAGTAGTGAGACTATCAAATGGTTGGTCGATGGACCTAGATTTAATGTACGTATACGGCGGTGGGTACGATATTAATGGGTACACCTTTACATCGAAAGTCGATGCTAAGAGTACTGCTCAAAATAAAGGTGTAAGCATAGATGCTTTTTCCGATGAACATCACTCAAAGGAGGATCCTCAATGGCAATGAACTCTTACTTGGGGTGATCAAGAAATTTGGGAGCTCGACACGGAATATACCAAATTCCATTGTTCGATGTAAGTGGGTGGACTCCTACATGGAGTGAAGGTCGACAAGAGAGGTTTTACTCTTGTGGATCTAAACAGACTCGCCTATAAAGATGACCCATTCGTGACTTCATGGCAAGCAAATCAGTCTCTATGTGCGTGATCCGCCAATCCGAGGTTGCACGTCGCCCTTCATGGCAAGCGCGGATCGTTGGAGTCGAAAATGTCATAGATGAAGAAGAATACGACCAATTTGATGAAATACTCCGCTTATGGATGGGGCCTGTCTTAGTGATGACGATGACACACATGGAAGAAATTACATGCGTAGATCATCGTGAAGGGTTGTATTGCAAATAAAAGGAGTACATCATTGTATCGCTTGCTATGTGTTTGAAATGTTTGTATTGTACATAATCGTAGTTTCGTGTTTGCAAAGGTTACGCGGTACGTATGAAACTTTTGCAAAAAATTTCAATGGATTGTGGTACTTTGGCCTTCTTTTTTCAATGCTGACTCTTTTTGCCAGAATACTTTTTGGAAAAGATTTGTAGTATCACAAAGTCATTCTGCTCATAAATTTCAAAAATTCCAACTATGTTTGCAAAAGTCATGGCCTTTTCACTCTTTGATCGATATTTCGCAAGTTCGTAATTCATGGTTTCTCCGAAAACAAATAGTGCATTGAACAACATTTGTGTCGGTTTTATTAGAATACCGATAGAGATATAAACGTTTATTTGTATCGCTTTTGTGAACAAAACCGATAGAGATATGCATGTTTCTTTTTATGTCGGTTTTATTCTAAAACCGATAGAGATATAGAATTATTTGTGTCGGTTTTATTCTAAAAACCGATAGATATGTACCAGGTTTTTTGTGTCGGTTTTCCGAAAAAACCGATAGAGATATAGCAGGTTTTTTTGTGTCGGTTTTCTGAAAAAAACCGATACAGATATGCATTTTTTCTTTGTGTCGGTTTTCTGAAACAAAACCGATAGTGATGATTATTCTGAGAAAACTAGAGTGATCTTTTGTTTGTTGTGTCGGTTTTCTGAGAAAAATCGATAGAGATACTATTTGTGTCGGTTTTCTGAATAAAACCGATTGAGATGGGCCTTTTCTATTAGTGTCGGTTTTACGAAAACCCTGCATGATGTACCTTTTTTATTTGTGTCGGTTTTCTGAAACAAAATCGATAGTGATGATTATTCTGAGAAAACCGTAGTGATCTTTTGTTTTTTGTGTCGGTTTTCTCAAAAGCGTATAGAGATGTCCTTTTATATTTGTGTCGGTTTTCTTAAAAACCGATATGTATGTGCATGTTTTATTTGTGTCGATTTTCTCAAACAAAACCGATAGTGATGATTATTCGTGATCTTTTCTTTTTGTGTCGGTTTTGTGAAAAAACCCGATAGAGATGTTCCAGGTTTTTTGTGTCGGTTTTCTGAAAAAAACAACGATAGAGATGTGCATTTTTTTATTTGTGTCGGTTTTCTGAAACAAAACTGATAGTGATGATTATTCTGAGAAAACCAGAGTGATCTTTTGTTTGTTGTGTCGGTTTTCTGAAAAAACCGATAGAGAAACTATTTGTGTCGGTTTTCTGAATAAAACCGATTGAGATGGGCCTTTTCTATTAGTGTCGGTTTTCAAAAACCGTATAGATGTACCTTTTATATTTGTGTCGGTTTTCAAAAAACCGATACGATGTGAATCTTTTATTTGTGTCGGTTTTCAAACAAAACCGATAGTGATGATTATTCCATAATAATCTTTTGTTTTTGTGTCGGTTTTATAAAAACCGATAGAGATATTACTTTTTATTTGTGTCGGTTTTACAAGAAAATCGATAGAAAATGAGGACCACGTGATTCATTAGGGCTGCACTTCAACATTTGGCAAAAATTATAAGTCCGGCGCGCTCGGCTTGTTCTCGCCGCTTTCTCGCCTCCGCGCCGACGCCTTGCCCGCCGCGCTCCTCCCCCCCGCCCCACACCCCCGACGCCCGCCGCGCTCCCCCACCCGCCCACGCCCGCCGCCCCCGCCGCCTCCCCACCCCGCCGCCCCACGCCCGACGCCCGCCCGCCGCCCCCCACCCCGCCCCCCACGCCCGACTTGCCCCGCCCCTCCTCCCCACGCCCCCCACGCCCGACGCCCGCCTCGCCCCTCCTCCCACCCCCACGCCCACGCCTGCCCGCCGCGCCTTGCCCCGCCGCCTCTCCTCCCCACCCCGCCCCGCCCCAGCGCCCGCCCCCGCCGCCTCCCCCACCCCCCGCCCCGCGCCCGACGCCTTGCCCGCCCTCCTCCCCCCTCCCACCCCGCCACGCCCGCGCCCGCCGCCGCCTCCTCACACCCCGCCCACGCCCACGCCCCCGGCCGCCTCCCTCCCCACCGCGCCCCCACGCCCCACGCCGCGCCGCGCCGCCTCCGGCCCCTCGCCCACGCGACGCCCCTCCGCCCACCCGCCCCACGCGCCGCTCCGCCCCCTCGCCACCGCCGCCTCGCCACCCGCGCCGCTCGACGCCACCTCCGCCCCGACGCCACCTCGCTTGCTTCGACCTTACGGCGCCAGATTCGCTGCCAACGACGCCGCTTTCTTTCGATTTGACGCTGCTCGTGAAGATAGCTTTCTTTTGTTGATTTGATCCCGTGTTTTGCTTCGTGATGGTAATGTTGTGCTAGCATTTGGAGTCCGATCACGAATTTTGAAAATTGTCGTTGGTTGTCTAAATCGTGGATAAATCAATTGCCTTTGAATACAATTTAAATAAATTAAGGCACCATTAGAATGCATCTATTATGACAAGATAGCATGTTGTTTATGTACCAGTGCAGACACTTGACAAGAAAGCCACCGACTCGACCATTCCTTGAGAGTACACAACGAGAATCACCAAGATTTCCAACAATGATCCGTTGCTCTAATGAGAGCCACACATGCGTACATCCTTCATCTATTGGCCCATGATATGATGGTCTCGAAACAAAATCCAAGCTTAAGTAAATAATAGATTTTCGTAATCTTACATTTTTCTACATACAAATAATTGAGATATTACCTTCACACAAAAACAATCGAGGATAGAAGCCTTGTCGTTGTTCGTTATAGTCCTTACCACTACACTCGCTTAATTCCTCTCGGCTCTGCTTTGTTCTCTCAAAGAACTCATCCATTCTCGCAACAATTAAGTGGAACATCAATTATATATTTCATATTTGGATGTGCAACAGTGTAACTATGGACAAAAATATAGAGTGCATCAATTAATTAGCGAGAAAATAACTCAAAAATGCTCTTCCCATCGCATTAGGTGACATTACGAAACTCGATCATTGAGAACTTCAAGATGAAAGTGTGCCGCACAATATTGTGCTACAAAGAGTCCTCAAAAGAAAATAAATAATTCAGATGGTCATCATACACAACTATTGTAGTAAATGTTACCTATTACAAAAAAAGGATGGATCAATGAATTCTTTTATACGCTCTCTAAATCGTTGCTTCTTTTATTTTTCATCAATTAGGAAGCCTCAAGGCCCTTTGGTGTGCTTCTTTTATTGGAACCGCAAGGAAAGACCCATCTACACTTTTAGGTACAGGATCTTCTCCTTTATTCCAATGCTACCCTTTTGTGCATAGTTTTAAATATCAACAAGTAAATGAACCATTGTCGCCTCGCTCACATTAGGGTTATCTATGTTGATGCTTCCCATGTAAACACAACAACTTGGCAAGACAAGATTTATATATAGATTTATCTATTTATCACATAGAAATCTCCTCATCCTATTTCCATTATATATTCAATTGAAGGGTTGCCTCTATATTCAATTATTCATGATATACATGTTCCTTCATCCTGCTTCCATGTATGTTACGATGCTTTTTCATTACTTTCTCATATGTGCTTTTGTACTCAAAGATTTGTTAAGAGTTTAGGTTATGTGAATCCACGCCTCCTGCTCGAGAGTGCTTATTTATAAATATGTCTAATGACATATTTATAAGCAAGCGCCTCGAATTGTCCACGATTTTGATAGCTGAGGATATGGGTTTGGGCAAGTTCTGAGTGTTGTACAACTCACGAGTAGATTTCGTAGCGTCTCCCCGGTGTTCTCTGGATACACACCCTCTTGACCCGTTGTCGAGACGTATCCGGAGAACAATGAGATGTCGCCAAATTTTCTCCGAGTTGTACAACGGCTTAGAACTTGCCCAACCACATATCCTCGAATGGGATTAGGACCAAACCTATTTAGAGATTAGGAGTTATCGTCCGTGACGTATTTAGTTGGTCTACATACGCACTTGTCTTGAAGATCATTCATTCATCTCGTTACTCTAGTGCAATATGCTAGAACAATGACATGCTATGAATTATCCATTGATCTGTTATTTTAGATGATTTATTGTGAAGTTCACATAATAGCTACGAATTGCTTTCTCTCATGTGAAATATATGTCCATGTTAGATAAGAAAACTCAAAATGTCGCAATTAGAGAGCATCGCTCATCGCCGTAAAGAGTAGAAGGTGCTCCCGAGGGGCCAAGCCAACTTCCAAGTGTCGAGCGGAGCCAGGTTCCAAATGTCGAGGGGCCGAGTAAGGTGAGGAAGGCCCGAGGACCGAGCAAAGGGGCCACAGCGAGAACGCCGCAAATTCTCCACTTCAATGCGACGGCGCTTGCACGGTCCTCCCAAGTATAAGGGCGATACCGCCATTCCTCGCAATCGTGAGGGAGAGAGTTCCCATAACGGTTAAGGATTGAGAAAGGAGGTCGGCCGAGCGTAAGAACCGCTGTGGGACGAGGTTAAGGGAAAATGGATTATAGAAGAGGAGGATGAAAACAATGCCAGGCGGTACGCCTTGAAGAGGATGGGTGTGGCTCTGAGGCACTTCAGGGTCTACATGCACAGTGAGTACGTCCGAAAGGCCGCACCATTCGAGAGGTATCCGCTCGTGACTAACGATGTTTGGGAGGAGTTCACGAGGATCAAGAGTACGCCCGAGGCGCATTTAGCCGAGACAGAGGAACGCTGCTACCCAAAGGTCGAACACGCACGCCGCACCACCTCGGTTCGTGGGCTACGAAGGAAGAAAGCGTAATGGGCACGACTAGCCGAGGAGTGCGCTAACTCGGATAAGCGATGCCTTACTCGCACATATGTGAGGAGCGGCACGGATCGGGTATTAGCGAGGACAAAGAAAACCGCGGACGGCAGTTGGTAGTACCAAACCCCACTATCACGCAAGTCGCCTCCGCCATCGTAAGATATCAAACTTACTACATTGCAATGAGACCATTCCTCAGATTTCGATCTAATTCGCACTCGCTATTGCGGAAGAGGTAAGCCGAGGAAAGAGCAGGAACCTTTCTTAGCTAAGGGTCAAATGACATCCTATCCATCGCGATCGGAAGCTCGACCATAAGGGCCGGTGCTTGCCGCAGGTCGGGCATACGAAGAAGTCCTACTTCCAAGATGCCGCCTGAGTACCGGATCAAGAACATGGGAGGCACGCATGAGCGCTCAAGGACACGCTTAGGGAGCAAATGAGGAGGAGATCTCGGAGGAGATGAGGGAGGAGATGAGGGTGCGATGATGGCACGTGAGGAGGAGATGAGGTGGAGATGATGGCACGTGAGAAGCGCCTAAGGGCCGAGATGATGGCGATGATCTCCCGCAGTCGAGCCGATGCCCCGCCATCGAGAGAAACCCGTGCTCTCACCAAGTAGCCTGCGGTTCCAAAACGATAAGTCCGGTCCCCACCAAGGTAATAATTAATTTTGCCTTACTTAATGGTGCGAGGGTAACTCTTCGATATGTTTTCTCTCAAGTTGCGCACTTTTGCAGCGCCTACCAAGTGCTAGCTCACCTCGACGGAAGACGGATTTCGCTGAGGTCGCACGCGGTGTTGCATTTCCATGCAAGGAGACCGACACGGCATGGTCACTTTGGGGAAGGGCTACATGAGGGTCCTGTGACTACGCCCACGGCCTTCTTATCACATGTGCTCGAAGTTCCCCTAACGAAGACATCACCACTCTCGGGCTAGCGATGTCGCTCATCAAGGGCCCACGACAGCGCCGATCGGGTCAAGGTAAACATCCTCACGCCTTCGTACCATTCCAGAGTATTGCAACAAGTTACTTAATTATGCGCGTGCTTTGTAGGTTCCTACCGCACTGCGCCGCTCCCACGACCGTGACGAGCCCTACACAAAGTCATGAGTGGTGTATAAAAGGACTAGCACGACAACCACGTAACCACCGAGGCCTCTCGCTAAAAGGCTAGGCTCACAAAGGCCACAAATACCTCGGTACATGAAAAGCCCATCGCCTGCCTCGAGACTCCTTCGCCCAAAAAGGAGAGCCGCATGCACTACGTTGAAGCCTTATGATTTTAAGGCCTACGACATGGAAAGCCCTTCGCCTCCCAAAGAAATTGAACGCCTAGGCATATGGACTCGATACCCATGGATGGTACTTTGACAAAGCGAAAGATAGCGAGCGTGTCGACTTCAATGTTAGATACGTAAAGGGACATTTCCACGCGAGGAGGATGGGACATTCCCGCTAGTTTTGAGGATCTGCTCTGCCTGTACTCAACCGTAGCCATCGATATTTCTACTTACGATCCTCGACGCCGTGAGTATCGCACCACGCTGTACCCACCTTATGACTTCCATAGGATTTTGCATTACGCTTTTTAACATTCAATGCGAGTTGCGTATGGATGAGGCAATGGTCGTGACGAATCGACAACTAGTTGGGTTCGCCGACCACGAGCTTGTGTCCGCGACGATGGCTAGGCTTCAACCGAATGGGTTGCGGCTACATCAAGAGGGCATTGCAAGTCGAGTCAAGAAGGACTTCATTCTATTCCCGCACCACGAGGAGTAAGTACTACTTCACTGCTCAATTACTTCTACACACCAAACCGTATGTGAACTTATTTTCTTCACGATACCATTTAATAAGCAACCATTGGGTTCTACTCGTGTTCTTCCGAGACAACAAAGTGTACACTTTTAATTCGGTTGATAAGAGACCGATGGCCTCTGCGATCAAGCCTCCTTTGGAGCAAGAAGTGCGCCACTCTTATCTAACATTTTCTCGTATTTAACTACATTCATTATTTTTTACTCAACGACATCTTTCCAATGTATATAGGGGTTTCAAGGAATACGTCAAGCGTGAGGGACACACGATGACAAAAGGGCTCCAAGCCGAGTATGTCCGCTTCAAGGTACAAGTTGCTATCATATATAAGATTTAGATTTTCCGACATATTTTCTTTGTCTCTTAATTTATTTTTCTTTCTTCACGGTGTCATCAATGTGGCAGCGACGACCATCGTGGTTTGTATGTCATGCAACACATGGTGATCTTGATTGTCGGCTCGCACTGCTTCCGAGGTAGTACATGCATATACAATTAGTCTTTCACATGGAAATTTGAAAACTCAAATTAGAGCACTCGCTTTCTATCTTGTAGAATACCGTTATCCCCGTAAGAGTGTAGACAAGATCGCACTCAACAAGATACGAGACCACTTATGCGGTGGTAATCGATAGAATGCTTGTCGGAGGACTGACGGTTTAGAGATCCCAAAAGCTCCTACTAGACCGATGTGAACAAATATTACATATCCAATGCGATTGCATGTGTACTTATGGTTAAGCATGTTTACGTTCTATTTTGTTAACGAATGTGATATGTGTTTGTTGAAACAAGGTGTTCATGTTCGTTGAATGTGATATGTTGTCTGTAATTTCTGTGTGAATGTGATATGTGCATATTGTGTGCAATATGTGCTGATTAGAATGTGATAGCACACCACCCTTTCATCTCTGTCGGTTCTCACAAGAAAATGATAGAGATGTGACGGTCATCTCTATCGGTTCTTTGAAAGAAGTGATAGGGATATTGAACTCATCTCTATCGGTTCTTTACAAGAAGTGATAGAGATGAGTATATTATCTCTATCGGTTCTTTTTAAGAAGCGATAGAGATTATGAAGTCATCTCTATCGGTTCTTTAAAAGAAGCGATAGAGATGATGGTATTATCTCTATCGGTTCTTTGAAAGAAGCGATAGAGATGATGGTATTATCTCTATCGGTTCTTTGAAAGAAGCGATAGAGATGATATAGTCATCTCTATCGGTTCTTAAAGAACCGATAGAGATGACTATATCATCTCTATCGCTTCTTTCAAAGAACCGATAGAGATAATACCATCATCTCTATCGCTTCTTTTAAAGAACCGATAGAGATGACCATATCATCTCTATCGGGCAAGAACCGACTGTAATAATGCCCGCCTCATCTATGTCTCATGACTTTGTGTCACCACCAGAACCGACTGTGATGACGAAAAAGAACCGATTGTGATGTATATTTGTGTAGTAGTGATTGTCTGCAACAAAGCTTTTCAGGAACTTCTACCTTAACCAAAGAACCTCTCCGGTATTGCCTTCACTATCACTTCCCTCACACAGAGCCAAGTATTGGACCGCCAATCACCGCTGGATGGGCACCAAGCCGTAGCACGTGCACGCTCCCATACAGACACACCCACACTCGTCACCCCGAGGTATCGTGAGGAAAGATATCGTAACCCTAGTCAACTAGGTCTGTCCCATATCGACATGTGGTTGTACGGGTGACTCGTGTCAAAGGCTTGCAAGGTGAAGTCCTTAATCGACCAAGGCAAGACTTCCAACACTCAACAAGGCACACACCCAATGTGGCACACAGACTCACATCACTCATCAACCCAATGCCACACAGCCCACTGTGCACACACCTCTTGCCACTTGCCCCGCCTAAATCTTTTCCCACCCAGGGCTTGATTATTGTGCAACACATGCCAAATAACTCAACATCGATCTGAACCACACAGTCGCGGTACCTCAATCTCATCATATGGCATCATCACACCACTTTTCAAAATACATTCAATATGTCTTTAGTCAAGATTGTAGCATTTTTCCGAAAGATCACTCATGATTCGTTGTAAGGCTAAGCATCTACTCACGGTCTAGCCTCCGTGTTGGCACAATATTAGCATCCAACTAATATAATCAAACTTAGGGTGACAATGGTTTAGTGCATACAATTAATAATTCAAGGTGGCATAACAAAATGGGTTGATTAACTACATTATCCCAAATCAATTTAAATTCCTATTAAATAAATAAGCATGCATAGTTTCAAAGCATAAACTACATTTTAAAACACTGGGATCAAAATGATCAAAGCATCACTTGCCTTCAAAGAGTTGCTGGTCTTGTTCAAGCTTGGTCTTGAGGGACGAAATCTTCCTCGAAACTTTCCTAAGAAATTTGCGCTACGCTGCATAAACAAAATATGCAATAAATAACTAATACAGAAGACTAAATGACCTCAAAATTCAAATAAAATTCACCATTAAATAGCTCATAATTTTATGAATTTTTAGAAATTTGAATCATCAAATCCGAGTTAAAATGCAAAAGTTATAGTCATTTGAAGTTTGAATAAAATCAAAATACGTAAATTAAGAAAATCCGATTTTTCAATTATTTTACACCGAAATTCGCATTTGTGACGCCGCGATCGCGTCATGATGACGTCGGCCGCGAAATGAGTTTCGGTCGAAATATTTTTATATATAAAAAAATTTATGACGCTCATCGCCGACGCCATCTCGACGCGGCACGCCTGCAGGCCGCCACGCCGCTCTGTCTATGGGCCGACCACGGTTGGCTCGTCCACCGTGGACCGGCGGCACCGTGCTCGTGCACCGGTGACGCAAGCCATGGCGTGGCGCCAGCCGACGGCTCGCACCAATCCTAACGCGACACGCGGCGCTAAACTAATCGCCAAACTCGATTCAATCTCGCCCTTCGATGAAACGAACGCCGAGATTCATGCGACTTTTCGCCTCATTCTACCGCGAGCCAACACGTGGCTCCACCGTGACCATTGGATCCAGATCGAACGGTCACGACATTTCGGTGACGCCGATGTAAACGGCGCGGCCGACTCTCGGTTTCCGCGTCGCCACGCGTCAACACAGATCGCCCGATGCACGCGGCGATCTCATCCGCCGATTCAAACGGACGGCCGCGATGAGCCAAGGCTATCGGCTCTAGCCTCATCGCGCGCGACACGCGGCACAATCCAAGGCACGGCGGCGCATCCGACGGTCAGACCTTTACGCGACGCGGTAAAAAAATAAACCCTACGATCTAGATCTAACTACTGAAATAAACTAATCGTGAAACTAATCGGCAATCTAGACCATTGATTAGATCTAACTACCGAGGGGTGAAGATGAGGATTACCGCTGATTGGCGATGTGGATGAATCTGCGCGCTCGGCGGCGACGGACGGTGGACGGCTTCGGGCTAGCGACGATGTCACGGTGGCGCAGATCTTGCCGAGAGGATGAAGACGACGCGCAACGCGGTCTCGCGGGGCTTCTCCGGTGATGAAGTGGTCCACTGATGCACCGCTTCGTGAACTCAGAAGGGGTCGAGCACGGCGGAGCAGCTCGGACGACGATGGGAGGAAGCAAAACAACGGTGGCGAAGGAAGGCACCACGGCGAGCTCACGGGCGCTAGAGGGAGTCTCGGCGTGCGTGCGAGAGTCAAAGATGCGGAGCGAAGGCCTCGCACGACGCCTTCAACGGGACTTAAGGGCTGCCTCGACGCGCGCGAACGGCCGCGGAAGTCACGCCATCAACGCCCACGCCTCCGATGATCTCGCGGGGATGAAGCGACGTGGCGCGATCTCGTGCGTTCGCGGCGATGATCCAAGGCTCACACGCCGCGGGCGACGTGGCACACGCGACAGCGCAGCGATCCGGACGGACGGCTTGGGCTAGGCGGCACTAGGGTTTCGGCGGGGCGGGCGCGTGGGCGAGTCACGAGTTGGGCTGAGCACAAGATCGGGCCGCTAACGATTTCGCCTGCATAATCGCTCGATTTTTAAATCCTTTTCAATAAAAATAATTCGAAATTAGTTTTGGCCAAAGAAAGTAGTAAAATATCTCGAAAATTCGGAAAAATTCGAAAATACTTTGAGATGTTTGGAACTCCATTAAAATATTTTCAATAAAACTTTGCAAAAACTTTTCCTTTATTTAATTTGTTTTCAAGAAAGGCTATATTTGAATAATTCCAAATAAATTTCAATAATTTCCAAAATTTCTCAAAAATCAAAAATACTTCAAATTTTAAATTAGAGCAAAAATTAGGTGTTACAAACCTCCCTTAATGTAATCTCGCCCCGAGATTCGTATCGCTCTGTAAATAGGTTAGGAAACTCCTTCTTCGAGATCTTCTTCGCTCCCACGTGGCTTCACTTTCCGAGTGGTTGCTCCACCGAACTCGCAGAAACGTGTTGACTTGTTCCTTGTCTCTCCGTCCATTACGCCCGTAATCTTCATCGGATGTTCTTTGTAAGTCGATCTTCTTGCAGCTCAATTGCCTCCAAAAGTGTTTGCTCTTCCGGTACTCGAAGACACTTCTTCAGTTGTGATACATGAAATACATCATGCACTCCTGCCAAAGACTGCGGTAACTCTAATTGATATGCAACTTCACCTCTGCGGCTCAAGATCTTGAATGGTCCGACATATCTGGGTGCGAGCTTCCCTTTTGCATGGAACCTTCTGACTCCTTTGAGAGGTGTGACTCTAAGGTACACAAAATCTTCGGGTTCAAAGCTCAGTTCCCCGCGACGGTTGTCGGATAACTCTTTGCCTTGATTGTGCAATCTTCAATCTTTCCCCGATCGAGGCGACTGTTCTTCCGCTTCTCAAGAATGTCGGTCCAAAGACATGTCGTCGCTGTCTCATTCCAATTCAATGGTGTGCGACAGACCGACCATACAAAGCTTCAAATGGAGACATCTCAGAACTCGCTCGATAATCGTTGTTATAACTAAACTCAAAGATAAGGCAAACACTTGTCCCATGAGGTTGAATATGCTAAGGCACATGCCCTCAACATGTCCTCCAATATCCGATTGACTCTCTCGCTTGCCCATCCGTCATGGATGGTATGTCAGATCAAGTTCAAACGAGTTCCCATTGCTTCATGTAGCTTACCCCAAAATCGGAGGTAAATTGGGTACCTGTGTCGATACTATCTTCTTGATACTCCGTGCAAGCGCACGGTCCGTGCTATATAAAGTTCTCGCTAACCGGTCTCCTAATAAGTGGTCTTTACCGGTATGAAATGTGCCACTTTGGTTAAGCGATCCACTATGACCCATACTAATCATATCCACTTTGCGCTCGGGCAATCCGATTATGAAATCCATACCAATTTCTTCCCATTTCCATTCGTATCTTTAAGGGTTGTAATAGCCTGCTTGCCTTTGGTGCATAGCTTTGACTCTTTGGCATATGTCACATAATGCAACGATTCGCGACTTCCCGCTTCATGCTTGGCCACCAAAATCTTTCCTTTAAATCTTGATACATTTTCGCACTTCTGGATGAATTGAGTACTTGAGTCATGAGCCTCCTCCTAATGAACTGCTTCAACTCCTTTTGTTCGGCACACAAATGCGCTTTTAAACCACATAGTACCTTGTTCATCCGATTGAAATCTTTTGCTTTGCCTTCATCCATTTTGCCCTTAATTCTTTTGATATTATCATCATCTTTCGCCCTTCCTTGATCCGATCTTCCAGGTAGGTCTTACTTCCAAGGTTGCTAGGAATCCTTCCGTACTATTTCCAGTTCTAATTTCTCGAATTCCTTACACACCGCTCGACTTGTTTCCATCAAAGATATTTACACTGTGGTTCTTTCTCGCTCAAGGCCCACCACCACGCTGGCTTTACCAGGTGGTAGTGAATTCTATATTATAATCCTTGATTAACTCTAACCATCTTCTTTGCCTCATATTTAGGTCACTTATGGAAGATATACTTAAGACTTTTATGATCTCAGATACACTTCACATCTATTTCCGATGAGATGATGACGCCATATTTTTAGTGCATGTACTACGGCAGCTAATTCCAAATCATGGGTCGGATAGTTCTCCTCGTGTGGTCTCAATTGCCTCGATGCATAGGCGATTACCTTCCTATTTTGCATCAACACACATCCCAATCCCTGACGCGATGCATCACAATAGATGTCAAGCCTTGATGGACATCGTAAAACTAGTACAAAGCCGATGTTAATCTCCTCTTCAACTCCTGAAAACTCTTCTCACACTCAGGCGTCCATAAGAATTTCTTTTCCTTTTTCAACAATTGCGTAAGAGGTCTCGCAATCGTAGAGAATCCTTCGATGAATCGACGGTAATACCCCGCCATTCCAAGGAAACTACGGATTTGGGTTACCGCCTTGGGTTGCTCCTAATGCGTAATCATCTCCACTTTCTTTGGATCTACCGCAACTCCTGCCGCAGTCATTATGTGTCCAAGAAATTCAACCTTATTCTTCCGTAAATCACATTTGCTAAATTTTGCAAACAATCTGTTGCTCCTCAACTTTTCAAGGACTAGCCTCAAATGCTTGGCATGCTCTTCTCTCGCCTTGGAATAGATAAGGATATCATCTATGAATACGACGATTTAACTTGTCCAAGTATTCCATAAACACCTTATTCATTAAGTTCATGAAATATGCCGGTGCATTTGTCAAACCAAAGGACATCATCAGAACTCAGAGTGCCCATATCTTGACGAAAATGCGCTTCTAATATCCTCCGATCGGATCTTCAATTGATGGTATCCTCGATCGAGATCAATTTTGGAGAAAACTCCTGCTCCTCTCAATCGGTCAAACAAATCATCGATCCCGGTAGAGGATACTTATTCTTTATCGTCACATCATTGAGTGCACGATAGTTTATACACATCCTAAAACTCCCGCCCTTCTTCTTGATTTAATAGGACAGTGCTCCCCATGGCGATGAACTAGGTCTTATAAATCCTTTTTCCAGCAGCTTCTTCAATTTGCTTCTTCATTTCCACCAATTCCTCTGTGGACATCCCGTAAGGTCTCTTAGCTATGGAGCTGTCCCTAGAACCAGCTCTATCACGAATTCGATATCTCTATCTCGCGGCATTCCGTAAATCTTTCGAAAACATCCGGATATTCATTGACTATGGGCACTTCTTCTAAGTCGATACCTTCATGTCGTTGACCATCAATTGTCCCTCCCGCACCGATTTTGCTTCAAACTCAATCTTCTTTCCATCCGGCTCTCGACCGATATGACTCTTTTTCCGTAGTCCAAAGATCGCCTTGTGTTTGGTTAACTAATCCATTCCTGTGATAACATCCAAGGTTTGGGTATTAAGGACGATTAAGTTCGCTAGAACTCCACTCCATTAATTATTAGTCTTACCCTAACATCCTACTTTAGATCGGAGTTCGATCCGTGGATTGACTATGAGCACACATTTAAGATTCACTATCTCCATATCATTTTGAACAGCAAAATCTCGGAAATAAAAGAATGCGGTTCTAATCAAATAAAACAAGAGTGGTGATCGAGTTTACTAGAACTTACCCAAGACAACGCGTCGTGGCGCTCGACTTCATCCGTCAGAATGTGGTTGACTCGGCCTCGTGCGGTTCCTTGGGATGGAGTTGTCGCTGTTGATGCCCCGCGTTCACGATTGGCGCGGAGTCCTTGCCGTGTGTTCCACGTGTTAAAGCGACCGGGTGACACTTCCTTCTTAGGCAATTGTTGGCAAATGCCCCATTTCATTGCAATGATAGCAACGCCTTCCCACCGCCTCGAGAGGTTCCTCCAACAGCGCTACGCTTTGGCCGAGCTCGAACATTCTCGACCCACTCAGGCGATTTGCCGGTGGTGGTGCCCTATCATTGCCTCCGGGCCGTACCGAATGAACTGCTGGGGTGCCGCCTTCGCTCGCTGCCCCGACGACCTCCTTGTTGCGCCATTCTCGCTCTCTGTTGTCATCCAACTCTCGCGCTTGTCTCTAAGATAAGAGCTTTGTTAAGCTCTTGGAAGTCGGGAATGTGTGGTGATCGGTCCCACTGCAGCTCTCGCATTCAATCCCTTCATGAAGCGGGATTGTCTTGCCTTATCCGTAGCCACGCCCTCCGTGCGTAGCGTGCGCTTGGGTGAATTTGTTCGTAATCGCCACCGATCGCCCCGCTTGAGGCTCCGAATTCCTCCTTTTGAGATCCATGATACCCTGCACATGGTACTAGCGGAAAGTCGAGGTGAATTCCTCCCACGTGATACTGTGGGTCCTCATGAGCGCGCAGGTTTTCCCACCATTCTCGCGGCAGCCCTTCGAGTTGATGAGAGGCATAGAGTACCCTCTCATGTCCTACACACGGGTAATGTTCGCTTCCTTTCAATTGTCCTTAGCCAATCGTCCGCCTCCAAGGGATTGGCGTTGTTCGAGAAGGTAGGTGGACGGGTTCTCATAAACTCCGACAACCTTGAGTAGGGGTGTGGTCCATGGTTACCCCGGCTTGAACATTCGTGCAGCTTGGTTGGATATCTCACGCATGGTTTGAACCATCGTGTTCATAAGTTGAGTCCGGCGATCAAGAAGGCTCCTGTGTTCCGCATATCGACCGCGCGGTTGAGGAATCGGCTCTTCATTCCGTTATCCGCCGTTAGCTCCACTCACTGCTCCAACATTTCCACGTGTCCTCACCATCTGCTGCAAGCTTCCAAGGTTAAGAAAAGAAGAAAGCATAGACAAGTAGAAGAATTCATGTGGAAACAGTGTAACTTAAATTATTTAGCCACTTTATTGATATAATATAAAGCAAAGATGGTTGCTCACAAGTGCCTAAGGGCAATGTAACGATACGAGACACACACAACCGTAACAAGTAAGCAAACATAGGAACCCATGACGACTCACACCTAATGGTGACTCAAGAAAAGACGCGACTCAACCTTCGAGTCTCAACACTATACTCTACTAGACTCGATCACTCATCGAGCCAACCCGGCCGCGGCTCCCGAGCATACACCGTGGGTGCTCGCATCGGGCAACCGGTCCCGTGACCTCATCGCACTGGTGCAAAGACCCATCGACTACCGTCCAGGGCCGCTCGCTTCTCTGACCGGTGCCTCGTGCTCGCTCCTCCGATCCGATCGTAACTCCAAGATCGCTCGTGCTCGGTCCGCATAAAGCCATCTCCAACTCCTGATCTTCGCATGGAATGAGCTAAGCCCTCCCGCACCGGATCTCGCCTCGTGACCTCGGCGCGGGCCTCTGCAACTCCCTGACCGTCTCATCCAAGGCATCCTCCGGGCGATGACGCACTTGCCGTGGGTGATAGTGGCGCCTCCTCTACAAGCTCCATCCTCTCCAAACGATTGTCTCGACGCGATAGTGACGAAAGACGGTGTCCTCCAACTCGCGGAGTAAGTGCGGGCAATCGCCGCGACGCTCGTCGTGCCGCCTCGGATTCTCGCCTCAAAAGAAGACCTCTCGACCGTGATGTAGATAGGACGGCCTCGCCCTCTCCCGAGCATACATCGTGATCTTGACATCCCAGCGACGCCAAGTCCCGCCTGCACCACCAAGTCCTCGACATGCTGGTCTGCCAAAACCTCCGAGCAATCGCATCATACGCCATAACTCCGCGGCGATCCTCCGTGCGCTCTCCATAGGTATGGATCATCCTCATCGCCAAAAAAACCTTGTTTAAATTAAACAGAGAATAATAAAAATTCAAAGATAGGTATGAATAAGGAGAAGAGATAAGTCGAGATTTCTTTGATATTCTTGCTCAAGTTGATTAGGTCTTTTAGAAAATAGTTTTACCCTCCTAGGCACAACCAAACTAGGGTCAAGTCCTATAGTCACTGCTCGATACTACCTCTGCTTCGGGACCCGATTCTCGCAAACCAACCTCTCGTTATTCTCGTGCGACCAGAACACGCTAGCACACACAAATATACAGGTTGCACATCATGACATTCACGAAGATATAAGAATAAATAGTGCAAACATGTATATAAACTGAGTTGTACGACCTTATGGTCTCCTTACAGATAAGACAAACACACAGGCTTACATTAATCAAAGTAAAGAAATAGCAATGAACATAAATAAAAGGTCGTGGAAGCCTTCATCTTGCCACAGCAACCGATCGGGCTTGCCCTAGTTGCTCGTGATCCTCGATGTACTCTTCCTCCCATGCCGGTGTAGACTCTCCACCGATGTTGGGTTTGATAAACAAGGTGGGGTGAGTACACAAGGCACTCAACAAGTAATGCACAAAATGCAACGCTATTACTATATGCAAAACTTATTCCAATGGATTGGCTTAAATGGTTCTTTTGCATCAAGCAAAGATTTTTGAACTAGTATCTTGATTAGATTAAAGCAAAGGACACGTATATAAATAATACTAAACTCAAATGGTTTTTCATTGAAGATTCTCGGACACACGCCTTAATAGCTCATTTCCAACACCGCACACAGCCACCCTTCCCACATTTTGTTTATGAAAATCTATCCCTTGATCAGAATCCCGAGCAATGCTCAATACCGTGAGTACGGCTATTCGAATAGTTTGACACTCTGCAGAGGTTGTACACTTTACCCTCAAGATACGCCGCCACCACACGTGATTGTCCGCAACAAAGCTTTTCAGAACTTCTACCTTAACCAAAGAACCTCTCCAGTATTGCCTTCACTATCACTTCCCTCACAGAGCCAAGTATTGGACCGCCAATCACCGCTGGATGGGCACCAAGCCGTAGCACGTGCGCGCCCCATACAGACACACCCTCGTATCACACCCCGAGGTATCGAGGAAAGATATCGTAACCCTAGTCAACTAGGTCTGTCCCATATCGCATATGTGGTTGTACGGGTGACTCGTGTCAAAGGCTTGCAAGGTGAAGTCCTTAATCGACCAAGGCAAGACTTCCAACACTCAACAAGGGCACACAGCCCAATGTGGCACATGACTCACATCACTCATCAACCCAATGCCACACAGCCCACTGTGCACACCTCTTGCCACTTGCCTCGCCTAAATCTTTTCCCACCCATTGATTATTGTGCAACACATGCCAAGAATAACTCAACATCGATGCACAGAACCACACAGTCGCGGTACCTCAATCTCATCATATGGCATCATCACACCACTTTTCAAAATACATTCAATATGTCTTTAGTCAAGATTGTAGCATTTTTCCGAAAGATCACTCATGATTCGCTGCAAGGCTAAGCATCTACTCACGGCCTAGCCTCCCGTGTTGGCACAATATTAGCATCCAACTAATATAATCAAACTTAGGTGACAATTGTTTAGGCATACAATTAATAATTCAAGGTGGCATAACAAAATGGGTTGATTAACTACATTATCCCGAATCAATTTAAATTCCTATTAAATAAATAAGCATGCATAGTTTCAAAGCATAAACTACATTTTAGAAACCTGGGATCAAAATGATCAAAGCATCACTTGCCTTCAAAGAGTTGCTGGTCTTGTTCCTAAGCTTGGTCTTGAGCGACGAAATCTTCCTCGAAACTTTCCGGCAAATTTGCGTCTACGCGTACAAACAAAATATGCAATAAATAACTAATACAGAAGACTAAATGACCTCAAAAATTCAAATAAAATTCACCATTAAATAGCTCATAATTTTATGAATTTTTAGAAATTTGAATCATCCAAATCCGAGTTAAAATGCAAAAGTTATAGTCATTTGAAGTTTGAATAAAATCAAAATACGTAAATTAAGAAAATCCGATTTTTCTCAAATATTTTTACACAGAAATTCGCATTTGTGACGTCAGCACCGCGCCATGATGACGCCAGCACAGAGATGAGTTTCGGTCGAAATATTTTTATATATAAAAAAATTTATGACGCTATCTCGACACGCGGCACGCCTGCAGGCCGCCACGCCGCTCGTCTATGGGCCGGGTCCACGGGTTGGCTCGTCCACCGTGGACCGACGGCCTGTGTTCGTGCCGGTGATGCAAGCCGAGGCGCGCCGACGGCTCGCACTCAATCCCAACGCGACACACGCGCTAAACTAATCGCCGAAACTCGATTCAATCTCGCCCTTCGATTTAAAGCGAACGGCCGAGATTCATGCGACTTTTCCTCACTTCTACCGCGGAGCCAACACGTGGCTCCACCGTGACCCTTGGATCCAGATCGAACGGTCACGACACTCGGGTGACGCCGATGTAAACGGCGGCGCCGACTCCTCGCTTTCGCGCGCCACGCCAACACAGATCGCCCGATGCACGGTGCGATCTCATCCGCCGATTCAAACGGACGGCCGCGATGAGCCAAGGCTATCGGCTCTAGCCTCATCGCGACACGACACGCGCACAATCCAAGGCAGCCGCGCATCCGACGGCCGTGACCTTTACGCGACGCGTAAAAAAAAAACCCTACGGCCTAGATCTAACGGTGAAATAAACTAATCGTGAAACTAATCGGCAATCTAGACCGCTGATTAGATCTAACTACCGAGGGGTGAAGATGAGGATTACCGTTGATTGGCGATGTGGATGAATCGTGCGCTCGGGCGGCGATCGGACGGTGGACGAAGCTTCGGGCTAGCGACGATGTCACGGTGGCACGATCTTGCCGGAGAGGATGAAGACGACGCGCAACGCGCGCCGCGGGCTTCTCCGGCGTGATGAAGTGGTCCACTCGATGCACCGGCCGTGAACTCAGAAGGGTCGGAGCACGCGAGCGGCTCGGACGACGATGGGAGGAAGCAAAACAACGGTGGCGGCGAAGGCACCACGGCGAGCTCACGGGCGCTAGAAGGAGTCTCGGCGCGCGTGCGAGAGTCAAAAGATGCGGAGCGAAGGCCTCGCACGACGCCTTCAACGGGACTTAAGGGCTGCCTCGACGCGCGCGAAACGGCTCGCGGTCACGGCCATCAACGCCACGCCTCCGATGATCTCGCGGGGATGAAGCGACGTGGCGCGATCTCGTGCGTTCGTCGGCGATGATCCAAGGCTCACACGCACGGGCGACGTGGCACACGCGACAGCGCGCGATCCGGACGGACGGCTTGGGCTAAGCGGCGCTAGGGTTTCGGCGGGCGGCCGCAGGCCGAGTCACGAAGTGGGCGAGCACGCGATCGGGCGCCAACGATTTCGCCCGCATAATCGTGCTCGGATTTTAAATCCTTTTCAATAAAAATAATTCGGGAAATTAGTTTTGGCCAAAGAAAGTAGTAAAAATATCTGAAAAATTTCAGAAAAAATCTGGAAAATACTTTGAGATGTTTGGAACTCCATTAAAATATTTTCAATAAAACTTTGCAAAGACTTTTCCTTTATTTAATTTGTTTTCAAGAAAGGCTATATTTGAATAATTCCAAATAAATTTCAATAATTTCCAAAATTTCTCAAAAATACTTCAAATTTTAAATTAGAGCAAAAATTAGGGTGTTACAGTGCATAACCTCTGCAGAGTGTGAAACTATTCGGATAGCCGTGCTCGTGGTATGGAGCAATGCTCGGGAATTACAGTTAAGGGTTAGCTTAATTAATTGGACAACTTGGTTGGGATGGCAGAATGCCATATGGAAGATGGAATTTGACTTAGGATTGGAACCTTGGTTTACTTCAGAAATGTTGAATCTATTTATTATTGTTATTTGTTTTATAGTCTTTATAATCTATTATTGTATTTGTTCATAAATGCTGCTTATTGCAAAATAGCCATAATAGCCTATTCGTTGGAATAAGCCTTACATATAGTTACATAGAATTGCATTCTGTGCACAACTTATTGAGTGCTTCAAGTACTCACCCTTGCCAACAACAATAATCAACAGTTGAAGAATCTACACCTGTGTTGGAGGAGGAGTTCCAAGAGGACGCGAGTCATTAGGGTCCGAGCCTTGTCGGTTGCCTGTGGTGAACTGATGAGCTACCTACGTTTCCTACTTTTCGCTGCTTAATTATTAGCTTATATTTCCAGTCTTGCCCTGCGTGGCTTAATAATGTAAGTCGGTCATAAGATCATACATTTAGCTATATCAATAAATGAACTACTATTTCTATTATCGCTGAGTATGACATGATATGTACCGATGTTGAGTCAGGTACACTAGCGTTGATCCCGACTAGTGCGTAAACACAGTGGGTTCAATCGCTGGATTCGGGTCCTTACATGCACACAGGCTCAACATAAGTAAATATCACAATCATACATAGCGAAAGCTTTATGAAAGACATCATATGATATATACTACTAGTTGAATGACCTTATGGTCAACTTACATGACTATGCCTCGCAAGGTCGAACAACATATTACATCGCAAATGAATGAAAACGTAGACAACCCCTCAGTATACCACAGGCAACTGACAAGGCTTGCACCCTAAACATTTGTCTCCTCCTGGAATCTTTCCTCCAGCTTTGATGTAGACTCTTCAACTAGTGATGTTATTGTTGGCAAGGGTGAGTACTTAAAGCACTCAATAAGTTGTGCACAGAATGCAATTCTATGTAACTATATGCAAGGCTTATTCCAATGGATAGGCTATCATGGCTATTTTGCAATAAGCAGCATTTATAAACAAATACAATAAATAGATTGTAAAGATCAGAAACAAATAACAATAATAGATAGATTCAAAGATTTCAAGTAAACCAAGTTTCCAATCCTAAGTAAAATTCCTTCTTCCATATGGCATTCCGCCATCCCAACCAAGTTTTCCATTTAATTAAACTAACCTTAATCAGAATTCCCGAGCATTGCTCAATACCATGAGCACGGCTATCCGAATAGTTTTACACTTTGCGAGATTATGCACTTTACCCACACGACATGATCGTCTCTTGGTGCCATGCAATTAACACACCCTTTGGTGTGTCGTGAAAACATCATGACAAAGCCTTTACAATGCGGCTTAACCCGGTACCACCCACTAAGGTTTCAACACCGGTGGACCGTTACCACGCCCGTGGCCCCCTCTTGCGCCATGTGAATTACTCCATAACTCGGGAACTCACACCAACCACGATAGTACCAAAATTAAGACATTGCAAATTAATCAGCTAGGCTGGCCCACACCAGACATGTGGTTGCATGATTGACTCAGGTCAAAGGCTTGCAAGGTTAAGTCCTTAGAGTGATCAAGGCAAGATATCCACATACCCTCTGCCCATCGGGCCCACCTTGGCATACTCGCCCCTTGTCACTTGCCCCAATCTAAGTGATTATCACCCAATTGATTACCAAGCACCACGTGCATCAACAATTTAACATCGCTATGTGACATGACTTGCCACAACAACTCAATCTCATCGTGTGATCCCACATGACACACAAGTTCATAACATCGCTCCATATTCCATTAGTCAAGATTAATTACCAATGATTCAATCACATGTGATGACGTGGCATGGCTAAGCAACTAATACGGTCTAACCATCCCATGTTGATTATTATTACTAACCAACTATAATGAACCAATCTAGGGTGACAATAGATCATGGCATATAATGACAAGGTAGGGTGTAGATCAAATGGGTATAATAGCTAAGTCCCAATTTAATTTGAAACAATTGTATACTTGAAATAATATGCAATAGGGTAAAAACAATATAGATATTTTATAAACATGGGTTCAACATGATCAAAGCACAACTTGCCTTGGAATAGGTTCTGGTCTTGCTCTGAAACTTGATCTTGAGTTGTTGAATCTTCCTCCGAAGGGTCGCACAATTTAACGTTTACGCGTACCGAAGAAGAAAAACAAATAAATACCAAAACAGAGAGAAAATGAACTCCAAAAATCAATTAAAATTCACCATTAAATAGATCTCAATTTTACAAATTTTTAGAAATTTGAATCACTCAAATCCGAGTTAAAATGCAAAAGATATAGCCTTTTGAAGTTTAAATAAATATTAAAATTACAGAAATTAGAAAATCAGATTTAACCGAATTAATTTTAGATTGAAAAACTGATTAACTGCGTCATGCTGACGTCAGCTCTGACCCGAGCCAACCAGAGCACGACACGTGGCCCTCGGTCCATGGACTGCATCCATGAACTTCCTCGGGTTCACGGTGCACCTGGTCCACACGGGTCAGGCTCTCTGACGTGCGGGCCCGCGTCTCGGCTGATTGGATCGCAACGTGCGACGCTGACCGGGCGACCATCTCAGTGCCAAACAAGCCACGAGGCTGATTTGGTGCTCACGTCACTCATCGGAGCACGCGGCCCTACGGTCACCGCCGGCGGCCAAGAGTGTTACCTTTGGGTTAGGTTCGACAGAATGAGTTCGGTGACGCGAACGGATCTACGATTTCTTCACTGGAACCGAGTCGGCGAGGTCTTCTTCAATGGTGGCTGTGACCTCCACGGCGATCTCCTGCTCCGGTGATGCTCCGTCAAAACTGGCGCGCGCACGGGCTCCCCCTCGTTGAGACGAAACTGACGACCCTAGTCTCGTGCCTCGAGCTCGACGGAAGGCGGCGGAATCGACGAAGAACTGAGGCGGCGGCTCAAGGTGATTGTCCCAAAATTTCGGTGAATGGCTGCGATTCTCGGTAGGGGCGCTTAGGGTTCTTGATTTCCGTGGCTTTGCGCAGCCGATGCCCTTGCTTTTATAGCACAAGACGTCCGGATGAAGCACGGCACGACGAGGAGTCCATGGCGGCGCCGGCCTCGCTGAGTCCGATCCGACACGCTCCGGAGAAGATGATGCGGAGCTGTCCAATTTCCTTGATCGACGGCAGAGATGCATTCCACGCAAAGTAATCTGAACCGCAATTCGGAATCCAACGAAATCCAAACCAACACGATCTCCACCGCAAAACAAGGATCCAACGGCTAGCGTCCATCCATCTAGAAATCGCCATCGGCCTTGCGCTTTATGTTGAACACGAGGAATGATAATGGCCCGCCCAAAATCGTTAGGATTTTCCCGAGTTTTCATTTAAAATAATTCTGAAACTTATTTAATTTGTTTTAGGCAATAAAAATATCAGGAAAAATCCAAGAAAATTCTCAAAAATACTTTGAGACATTCTGGACTCAAATAAACAATTTGACAAAACTTTATTTTAACTTTGCAAAAATTTAAATAGTTTTTGACAAAAGACCAATATACTTTATTTAAAATTAATTCCAATAAATCCAGAAAAATCCAATAAATTCCAGAAAAACATAAAAAGGACAATTAACTAATAAAATGATATTAAAGCAAATTTTTGGGATGTTACATACTTGGGAGGACGCCTTGGAATTCTGTCGATCTTATCCAGACTAGTATAGTGCCCGTGCTAACGCTACAACGACAGTACACCCGCTTATCAATTAAATGAGAAGATAAGTATGAATACAACACTTAATAATAAAAGAGAAATTTAGAATTTTAAATGAATCTAGAAAGAAAAACAGAACTAAATGGAGGTCAAATGAGCGAAAACGGGCTCCCAAAAGATTTTAAATCAAGAAAGAGAAAGAAAAAAGAATTTTCTGATTTTAGATTATTTTTTTTGCAGTTTCCACAGAGAGCACGCTGGGCTTGGCCAGCGCAAGGGGGAGGGAAGGCCAGGGGTGGCCGACCGGTCGCAGCTGGTCAAGATCGGTGCGGCGAGATCGCCAAGACCGCGCCACTGGGAGGAGTCACGGTTGTGGTGAATTTCGCTGGGAAAGATGACGGTGATGACTTGGGTTACCTCCAAAATCCGGCGATCTTTACAAGAGGGAGCACTTGGGGATTTACGCAATGCGATGGGGTGGAGGAGAGCTCGTCGACTTTTATAGCCCCGAAACAAGCATATTTATGGAAACCATAATTTGGGGTCAAATCAGAATGGGAGGAAATTTTGGCAATAGAGCACGAAATTTAGGGAATTAACACCATAGATGGAAAGAGAAGATTTGGTGCGGGATTGATGGAGCTTTGGAGCTTCTTTCTTGCTTTAATGGAGGGAGGGAAGAGAAGAAGCTTCTGCAGTGCAGTTGCGACTAGAAGAAGCTACAGGTGGGTTGCCTTCATTTTTTAAATATAGAAGGATTTTTGAAAAGATAGCACATTAGGTTAAAAAAATTCTAGAAAAATTCTCAAAAAAACTTTCGATTATTTTGTATTAATAAAATTATTTTCAAAAAAAAATAAATTATAAATTTGCCGAGACACGACGGCCGCGAGGTCGCTGACCAGCAACCTCACGATGTCGGCAAAGCCACCGATGGCGACCGTGGAGCCGTTGAGACCTGCGTTCTCGGCCCACCGCTGCCCGCCTCACCGCCACAGCAATCTCCCTACAGGCTGCTCCATCTCCCGGTTTCTTTTTCCCAGCACGTAATGTATGGTCATTTCCTTTTCCAGGACGTTTGTTTCCTTTTCCTTGATTCCAGGACATTTGTTTCCGTTTCCTTGTTGATGCTGGAGGTAGGGGAAGGTCTATTGTGGGCTACAGGGATGATTTCAAAAAAATATGGAAAAAAACATGCACTCGCCGACCACTGGATCCGCAAGGAAAAAAAGATAAAAATTAAACGGTGCTCGCAATGGTGGTTCCGCGAGAAAAATTGAAAAAATTAAGCAAAGACTCACAGCATTTGGTTCCGTGGATAAAAATGAAAACAAAAATTCGGCGCTCTCGTATACCAAATTAAGCTCTATGGGGCTAGATCCGTAAAAAAATCTCGATAAGGGTCATATTCGGAAAAAAATATGATCACGATGCCAGGACAATAAAAAATTCAAGTCTTGTTTCCTTGCATGCGGATCCTCCCTGTTTTCAAGTCTTGTTTCCTTGCATGCGGATCGTCCCTATTTATTTCCTTGTTTGATTCGCTCTCCTTCCAAATATGTAGTACGTACAATTTTGGCAAGTAAAAAATTCAAGTCTAATTTCCTTGCATGCGGATCCTCCCTGTTTATTTCCTTGTTTGATTCGCTCTCTTTCCAAATATGTAGGTGGGGGAGGTCTGTTGTGGACCACAGGGATGATTAGACACACTAAATAATGGCCATCGGATGTGGGTGAGTAAAGCTGAGGAAAGATCTGAGAGGTTAATTTTGATGGAGGCAAGTTTCTGGGGACGTTTCGCTGGGTGCACGAATGTTGGGCCATCTCTAGTGGGATGCACTATTTGGGGTGGACATAGGAAAGAATGTTTACGTGCATTATAAAGGGGTATAGATTTCAAGCTTGAGGAAAAGCTTGTTCTTGAGGAGGGGAGTATTGATATGGCACAGCCTAATCGTGTTTATTTTAGGAAATGTAGAGGTTTGGAAAGCTGATTTGGTCGTGGTTGTTTGGTAGAAAAGAATCCTCTTGTTATTTCTATTATTAGCTACCTTATTTAGCATTTTACTATTCGTAGTTTCCATGTTGAGATTAACTCTATGAATAAAAAGAGAGGGAAGGGAGAAAAGGTAGCGTTTTTGTTACCACCAAATCTAGTCTCAGGCGTCGCCGACGATAAATGGCCGGTGGTTCCGTACAACCAGTACCATAGGTCGCCGGCGCCGACTCAACCTTCGCGATCTGGGCTGCGGCCTGGAACACGTGCCTACAGTCGAGAACATCCATATCATATAGATTGATCATGTTAATGATCAATGGTCATATATATATATATATAGGGAACAGGGGTTTACACTTCTCAAAAATACTACAATCATCAACACCGACACATCCCATCGCTTATGGTGCATAATGGATTTGAAAAAAATAAATGTGTTACAAAGCTGAAGGTTTTTGCTTCGTTGTTGGTGTCAGATCGGCTCAATACTAAGAACAAGCTAAAAAAAGACATTTCAACATTGGGAATAACTTCGATTGTGTCCTTTGTGATACTATTGTTGGGATACCACGTGGCCCAATGAAAAGCCCACGTTGATCCCTTAGCCGAAACCCTAAGTGAGCACTATATAAGGAGGAGGGGGGTCCCCCCTATGTACAAGTATTCAGAAAGCAATAAAGAATTCCGTCGTCGCTGCCCATATACCTGTGTTTCTCTCTCTCTGTTCTCCACTTTAGATCTGTTCGGGAACCCCAGACTATTCGATAGCGAGGTTCCTTAACACGTTATCAGCACGACGCTCTACCGGAGATCAGAATTGAAAAGGTGAGAAGAGGTGGGATTTCAGCGATTGAATCAAAACGCTTGTCGTTTCTATGCATGCATCTATCCTACACATCTTGTATCGTTTTCTTCACGTGGCACGAAGCCACACGACGATCGCTCGAACCTACTAGCACGAAGCTACAGTACACGGTTTTTACTGTTCATCACAGAAAAAAAACACACGCGTCTCGGTTCGCGTGCACGCCGGCTTGAAGCCCGGCCAGCCCGCCACCGTCGGCCTTGCCCGCCGCGACACCGCCGCCCGGCCCGACTCGGCATCATAGTGCCATCGACGGCTCGGTCTCGCGTGTGCTGCCTCGCCGCGACGCCCGCACGGCCTCGGTTTCACCGCTCAAAGACGGCCAAGAAGAGGCGCAGGCGCGCGGCGCCATGGCTTTCACTCGGCGACGCCGCCGCCGACTGCCGCCGCGTGGTCGTGTCCGGCTCACCGCGCTCGCGACCTCCTCGTGTTAGTGTTATGCTCTTGAGGTAATCATTTAGATGATTGTAACATGACTATGTTTATGAATAATATTATGATTATTGGTCCAATGAATGTATATCATTGTATTGATCAACAAGTATGTGACTTGCTTATGAAGCTCTTTACTTAATGATATAATTCGATAAATATCTCTAATCGGATTTCATCGTATAGACAACGATGAATAGATCAAGACATGTAGTGATCGATGATCATGCTTCATAGATCATGGGATATGGAGATATCATCTATACATTGTGGGCGCATGTTGAAGAACATGGGTTAGATAGACCATAATGGGACAACTGCGAGAATGTTTCATTCTTATGTGTCATCGATGTATCTCATACCTAATAGATGTATGATCCTTAGACTTGAGATTGTCGATTCCCTACATGTGTAATAGTTTTCTTTGGGGCTATCAAACACTACTTCCTAACCGGATAGTTATAAAGGTAGCTTTCATGTTTACTATGAAACGTGCGAGAGGAAGTGAGCGATCAAGATGGAATTTGCCACTCCAATGAAACGGAGATATATGACAAGGCCACTCGTGTGATATGATTAAGGAAGTGCATGGCAATGCCTTGATTGAGGAGTCAATCACAACTTATTAATATATCACGGATCGAGAGATGGATTGAATCATCAAAGGATGACATGCTTCTCGCCTTGAGATCAATCTTCATATACTTGGCAAAGGGATTATTGCATGAGTACTTTTGATAGGTTACTGTCCGATTTGATCATAGTATGTTTGGGAGTTGGCATACTTTGCAAGAAGCGCTACCAACTATTGGATTGAAAAGGAGTTTTCCAATCCATGTCCAAGCGTCACGTGAACTGTAGGGTCACACACTTAATGGGCTAGGGCGCATTAATTTGGATTGGATCCGTAATTAATGAACCTCGTGGGCTTAGCACGATGGGCCCTAGTTTAGGTTTCATCTTGTGGCTATATAAGGAGGGGAGGAGGCGCGCAGGTGTGCTTTCCCACGGTTTAGGAGTGATCCACTCGAAACCCTAGCCTACTCCTCTCGCTGCCCTGCCGAGCGACTGTGTGCTTGCACACGACGCCGCGGCGTTCCATCTCGGGCGTGTGGACTCTGCGGTGACGCTGCTGCGACTGCGGCGTGGGAGGACGATCCACGGCGAGGTGAGGACGATCCACTACATCGACGTAACGACTACGGCGAGGATGATCCACTACATCGATGCGCGAAGGATTCCGCAACTGCACGTCTAATGGTAATCTTATCTATGATCCCCTTCTTGCGAGTAGCTTTCTGGTTACGCTGTAGTTTTTTTTTTGTGCTAGCGTAGCATACCGCATTCCTCTTCACCTCGCTCGCGACGCTGCTTGTGGCGTCGCCGTCCACGCTGCCTCGGCGGCGCTCGCCGCCGGCGCACCGACACCTCTCGCATCCGGCGCCGCCCGGCCCGCCTTGGCCCGGCTTGCGACCACCGGCCGTTGCTCGGCGGCGCCACCTCGCCCATGCGCGCCTCGCGCCGCGGCCGCCGCCGTCTCAGCCGTGCGGCGCAAGACGCGCGCCGCCGCCGCCCATTGCGCGCTTCGCGGCCCAAGACGCCGCAGCCTCGAGCTCGGTTCTTCCGTCGCCACCGACGCGCCGGAGAAGAGGAATGCGCGGGCGTGGGTCGCGAGAAGAAGAGAAAGCGCGGAGCGTGGCGAAGCCGGCGAGCTGCGCAGACGAGACGAGCGGCGAGAGGAAAAGAAAGGCATCGCGAAAAAGAAAAAAAAATCGAGGTCGTGGCGGCTAGGGGTGGAACCTAGGCTGCCGAAGCTATGGGCCTGAAGGCCAGGTTAAGCCTTCAATAGGAAAGGAAAAGAAAAAGAAAAGGAAAAGAAAAGAAAGAAGAAGGAAGAAAAGAAAAGGGAAAATTACTAGAAAATTTCAAAAATAGTAAAAAATTTTTGAAAATTTGCCGAAAAATCAGAAAGATTATTTGGCTCTGTTTTAATTTTTTTCTAGCTTTATTTCTCTGCTTTATGTATATGTTTTATGAATTTTGAATTCATTGCTTTATTTATGATTCTGAAATGCATAGCAATTTTTTTTTCTGCACTTTATGCTTTTTGCAACCATTTTCTATTAGATTACACGCAGTAATCTAATGTCGGAATTTTGAAAACATGCAGATGTCCGGCATCGTGAATCGTGAGTTTGAAGAACTGGCCCCGCATGGTCAGAACTACCTCACTTGGGCATCGGACGTGAAGATCGTTCTTGGGGGCAAGAAGCTCCGTGCAGCGATTGGTCTAGGGTCCTCGCAGGACGCGAAACCGACTACAGAGCAGAACGATCAAGCCCTGCATTTTCTCAGGCACCACCTCTCAGCCACTTTGAAGAATGAATACATGGTTGAGGAGAGTGCACATGAGCTTTGGACTGCACTTCAGAAGCGGTTCGAAAAGCTCAAGTACACCATCTTGCCCCAAGCACAGCAAGATTGGGTACGCCTGAGGTTTGCAGACTTTAAAACAGTGGGCGAGTACAATTCATCTTGCATGTAATTTGTACCAATCTCTCCTATGTGGCAAGAAGATCACGGATGAGGAGAAGATTGAGAAAACTCTCTCCACCTTCCACCCTAATGCTATCTAGAGTGCACGCACTATCGTCGGGACGCATACAAGGAGTATAGCGAATCGATTGATGTAATGCAAGTTGGAATCGCGAGACGATGTTCTACGCAAGAACTATGTCTCGCAGACCACTGACGAGGCAGCGCACGAAGTCAATGCCAATAGCTACAAGGAGAAAAGCCCATTAATAGAAAGAAGGGCAAGCGGGGTGGAAAAGAGAGGACTCGGGCCAAAGGAAAGTCAAAACCACGGTGAAAAGGATGACAAAGAAAGACACACGCCAAGCCGTATGGACAATGAGAACCAAGCGTGCTTCAAGTGTGGTACTTGGGGACACCGGTCGAAGATATGTCGAGAATCCAAGGAAGTGATCAACGCATATCAGGCTAAGAGGAAGGCAAAAGAAAACGCCCAGAGGCGCGCTTCGCCAATATCGGTGATGATGATGCCATGGATGAAGATACCCACTTGTCTCATCCTCACGAATAGCCCGGACATCGACGCAGCAGCCAATATTATGGCGAATGAAGAAAACTTCATCGATGACATAGAAGGTAAATTAATGCATATTTCTGATTACATTTAATGCATTGTTTTTAGATAATGGTTGTTAGTTTTTCTTTTGAATAATGAATTGTAAGCTCTAGAAGAGCATACTTCTCTCATGAATAAATATGAAATTTATTCTTTTTTCCAGTATTCTTCAAATTCGCAAGCAATATTTGGATTATTTTGCCTCTATCTGATTAGAATTATATTTCTTTGATCTAGAAATCGTGTAGCGCCCAAATGGAAGAGATATGCATTGTTGATAGTGGCACAACAAATACCATCTTAAGAGAGTCTAAATATTTCGATCGATCACGAAGAATTTGGAAAGATTACTACGATCGCAGAAGCGACTCATATGTAATCGGCTCGGGAAGAGCCACAATTATATTACCTATGGGTACAACTTTGGTAATTGAAGAAGCCCTTTTGTACCCTGAATCAACATGCACTCTCTTAAGCTTTAAAGACATCCGCGCCAATGGTTTTCACGTAGAAACCAATGAAGAAAATGGCAAAGAATATTTGTGCATTGTGAAGCACGCGGTATGTGGAAAAATGGTATTAGAAAAATGTCCCTCATATGAATCAGGTTGTACTACACGAATATTCATGCACCAAGTATATACTTCCTTGAAGACTGCTTTTAGAAGCTCGAGTTATTTTCTTTATGGCATGGTAGATTAGGTCATCCTGGTCTTAGAATGATGAGAAATATAGTGAACAACTCACAAGGTCATGGCATTAACGTTAAAAATTTCCCGAATCATGAAGATTTTGTGTGCCCTGCATGTGCCACCGGGAAATTAATAACTAGACCCTCTATTATGAAAGTGCAAAGTGAAATCCCTGCATTCCTGGAACGCATCTAGGGGGATATTTGCGGCCTGATTCAGCCCTTGTTAGGGCCGTTTCGATACTTTATGGTGCTCATCGATGCTTCCTCGAAATGGTCGCATGTATGCTTATTGTCAACAAGAAACCATGCTTCTGCAAAGCTGATCTCGCAGATCATAAGAATTAAGAATGCTTTCCCTGATCATCGCGTGAAGTCCATAAGAATGGACAATGCCGGAGAATTTACTTTAAAGGCATTTGATGATTATTGCACAGCAACAGGGATAGCAGTTGAGCACTCCGTACCGCACATCCACACGCAGAATGGACTAGCAGAAGCACTAATAAAGAGGATTAAATTCATTGCTAGGCCGCTTTTGCAAAGTTGTAACTTGCCCAACACTTGTTGGGGACACGCAGTCCTGCACGCAGCAGCTCTTATCAATTTCAGACCGTCGGCCTACAACATCCATTCTCCTATGCAGCTTGTGCACGGATCATCCCAAGATCTCCCATCTCGGGAAATTTGGGTGTATGGTATATGTACCTATACCACCCCCTCAGCGGACTGCAATGGGCCCTCTCCTCAAGTCTGTGATATCGTTGGTTATGAGAGTGCATCCATAATCAGTATCTGGAACCCATGATCGGAGACTTGCATACACCAGATTCACGATTGCATCTTTGACGAGGATCGTTTCCGTCCTTAGGGAGGAAATCAACCTTTGGATGAAAAATGCCGGAAACCATATGGCATTCCACCGATCCCCGCACATGACCCCGCACTAATGAAGCAAATCAAGAAGTCCGAAGATAATTGATTTGCGAATTTAGCAAATGAATCGCTGATCATTTTTGTGATCCGAAGGGCGTGGTTATGTCGCACGTACCCGCAAGGAATGCATCGAGAGGGTGGAAATACCAAAGAAAATAGAAGGTATCCCTCGGCTGTTGAGGCCTCAAAGAAAAGAACAGAAATCGGCTCCTCAAACCCAAAGTACCGGAGGCGTCTCGAGAAAGCAAGCGAGAGGACTTACCACAACCAATCATGAAAATACCCCAAGGAAAGAAGGGGAGCGGTTGAGACTGCAGCTGGAAAGAAGCCAACGAAAAGGCAATTCGGACTTGAATCTTCCACTGCAGAAGCCGCGGAAATAATGTATGCGCACACATAGGCGATGAAAAGCTAAAGGAACTTGCTCTGCGATAGGGAAAAGCAAATAAGAGCAAGTAGAAGTGCATGAAGCACCCCATGAAGAAATGGCCATAAACTTTGTAATAACAGGAGAATCACGAATAGAGCAACGACCAGCGTTGATGCATACTTCGCAAAGAAGATTTCCTCAATCATTGATCATGATCCACGAGCTCGCATCTCGCGAGTGCAAGAAAAGGCTAGATTGGGAAGAATGGAAAAGGCAATCAACTGCGAGTTAGTCTCTCCAACAAGAGAGAGGTGTTTGAGCCAGATATCGCACACCTCCCCATATAAACCCTGTAGGTCATAAATGGGTCTTTGTTCGGAAGAGGAATGAAAACAACGAAGTCGTAAGGTACAAGGCAAGGCTTGTAGCTCAAGGTTTCACTCAACGTCCTGGAGTTGATTATGAAGAAACCTATTCTCCGGTCATGGGAGGAATTACCTTTAGATATTTGATCTCAATGGCAGTCAACTTGAAGTTGAGAATGAAGCTAATGGATGTTGTCACAGCATATTTGTATGGAAACTTGGATTCGGAGATATACATGAAAGTACCGGAAGGAATTCCTATCCCGAACCAAGACGGAGCAAATTGAAACCTGTACATTGTGAAATTGGAGAAATCACTATATGGGCTGAAGCAGTCAGGAAGAATGTGGTACAATCGCTTGAGTGACTTTCTCTGCAAGAAAGGCTACACAAACAGCGAAGATTGTCCATGTGTGTTTATACAGCGATCCCCGAATGGATTCTGTATAATCTCCGTCTATGTAGATGACTTGAACATCATTGGGACGGATGAAGAAATTGAAGAAGCATGCTCATACTTGAAGTCTGAGTTTGAAATGAAGGATTTAGGTAAAACCAAGTTTTGTTTAGGCTTGCAGCTTGAACATGTCCAAGGAGGAATCTTGGTACACCAATCAACCTACATGCAGAAAGTGTTGGAAAGGTTTGGATTTGAAAAAGCATATCCTGCGAAGAGTCCAATAGTCGGAAGGTCACTCCAAGCAGACCTAGACCCATACAGACCTAGAGAAGAGGGGGAGGAAGTCCTGGGAGCAGAATTTCCATATCTGAGTGCAGTTGGAGCGCTCACATACCTTGCGAATAGCACGAGGCCGAACATTGCGTTCGCTGTGAATTTGCTAGCCCGGTACAGTGCAAGGCGAGAACCCACCAAAAGGCATTGGAAAGGGATCAAGGACATCTTCCGTTACCTCCAAGCAAGCAAAGATCTTGGTTTGTTCTTTAGAAGAAACAATGAATTGAATTTGGTTGGCTACGCCGATGCTGGGTATTTATCAGACCCGCATACTGGCAAGTTCCAAACTGGCTATGTTTTCCTATGTGGAGGCACAGCAATTTCTTGGAAGTCGTCTAAACAAACCCTTGTTTCGACGTCAACAAACCACTCGGAAATCATCGCTTTATATGAAGCATCTCGTGAATGTGCATGGATCAGAAGAATGGTTCACCACATCCAGAAGTCATGTGGCTTGAACATTGAGCAAACTCCCACGATAATCTATATATGAAGATAATGCAACTTGTGTTGCCCAAGCACAGATGGGTTATGTGAAGAGTAATCTCACGAAGCATATCAACCCCAAGTTCTTCTATGCACACGAATTGCATAAGATGACCGAGATCAAAATATTGCATACTAAGTCATGTGAAAATCTTGCAGATTTGTTCACTAAATCACTTCCAGCATCTACCTTTGAAAGGTGCGTAAAAGGAATTGGAATGATGAGGCTTAGAGAAGTGCAGATTTTAGGGGGAGATATTTCACATACTCCCACATAAATCTTGAAGATGAATTATGAATACCCAACAAGAATCTCGAAGATTAGCAATTGAAGTTTGGGTGAGTTGTACTCTTTTTCCTTAGCAAGTTTTTCATGAAGTTTTCTTACATAAGGTTTTAACGAGGCAATTTGTGCAACATAGTAAGCGTATGCTATGTACTCTTTCTCCAAGTATTTTTTTTCCATTGGGTTTTTCTGGAGTTTTAATGAGGCATATACATCTCGCGGCAAAGAGCCCAAGGGGGAGTGTTGGGATACCACGTGGCCCAATAAAAAGCCCACATTGGTCCCTTAGCCGAAACCCTAAGTGAGCACTATATAAGGAGGAGGGGGTCCCCCTATGTACAAGTATTCAGAAAGCAATAAATAATTCCGTCGTCGCTCCCCATATACCTGTGTCTCTCTCTCTCTGTTCTCCACTTTAGATCTGTTCGGGAACCCCGGACTATTCGATAGCGAGGTTCCTTAACAACTATAACTGAAGGAATGCTTTATCACCTTTTATTTGGTTGCAGTTTCAGTAAGCTTTGTTGGTAGACCATGAAAATTCAATGGAGAACTGATGACAATAATGTCATTGATTTGATTCAGCAAGGAATGCAAGATATGGGGCACTCTTTCTTCATGGAAATATTCACTGTATCTGCCTGGAATATTTGGAAACATAGAAACGACTTAGTTTTTGAGCAGCAGGACCCATCTTCACATCTTGAGCAAATTGGAAAAGATCTTTTAAGGATGAAATCGCTCTGCATTTGCAGAGTGAAAGATATTTTCATGCTGAAATTATTCACTGGCTAGATTCCTGGTAATTTCCTTAGTACTTTTGTACATATTGTAACCTTATAAATTATTTATATAATCTAGGAGCCTCTCGTACTCTTTTCTTTAAAAAAGGAATTGAGTCAAAATTTGAAACATTTATTTCAATATGGAAATTCACACTTAAAATCAAAATATGTAATTTTATTTAGAATGCATTTTGTATTGGAAATACCTGTCCAAAGTAATTAATTAGAAGTAATGGCCATTATTGTTTTATCATAGCCTATATGTTCTTTAATATAAGAAATTTACTTAAAAAATGTAGCTGTTCAGTGCACGAGTGAATAACTAGTTATCTTAACCCGAACTAAACAGCCCTGAGAGAGATAAAAAAAGGGATAATGACCCCTTAGACAATTAGAAGACTTCTCATAAAAGCTCTACATTGATAAAACACAACCTTTAATTTTGGACGGGACTAATAAAACACCACTTCATTGTCGAAGCATGTTTTGTTTGCTCATATTCATAGTACCTACTAGATAATTATACACGGCGTGTCACACCGTGGGCGCCGCTCCTCACGCGAGTAAATCGAGAAAACGTGTGACTGCCGCTCCCTAAACGAGCAAATCGAGGAAACACGCGAAAAGGACCTAAACAGAATTTTGTGTTTTCCGCAAAAGGGCTTAAACCTAAACAGAGTTTTGTGTTTTCCGCAAAAGGGCTTAAACGTAATGCTAGAAAAATGCAAAAAAAAGACCTAAATGCAATGTATAATTTTTTTCCAAAAAAGGGATCTAAATGTATTTTTTTTTCGAAAAGGACATAATCGTAATTTTGATTTTAATAAAAGGACCGAGCGCAATGCTTAAAAACGCATAAAGGACCTAAACGTAATATATATTCTTTTTTTTTAAAAGACCTAATCGTAATTTTTTTAAAAAAAAAGGATCTAATCATAATTTTTTTTTCTAAAAAAAAGACCCGAATGCAAAAAAAATTTCCTCGGCTCGGCTCGAGCCGCGAGCCGAGCCGGCTCATTCCCGGATCAAAGGTGCTGGGAGCGCGATTTCTACCATCTTTAGTAGATGGATGATAAGCTGCTATTAGGCATCTCCAATGTGGCCTCGAGGATGACCTGGCCTCCCTATGGTCCACAAGCATTGGGGAACAAGAGCAAAATGGGTATCTGAAACGAGACGACCATAGGCTTGAGTACTGGCCATAAGGAATAAAGAAAGAAATTGGGTCTATCTGTCAGCCCGTCAGATGGCGCACGACGTCGTGGTTGCCGCCGGGAGCTGAGGAGATTACAGCGTCGCTGCCGGCATGCCATCCTCGCCCGCCACCACTTACGGATCCGGCTTCCGGGACAGCCGCGCTGCCTGGGAGGCCGTCCTCATTGGCCATCACCTCCGAATCTGGTTGCCAGGAACTATGTCGACATCACCGGGTAGGCCATCCTCATCGAAATGCGACGTATTGAAAAGGGTGGATCTACGAGGTATGCTGGGTGGACCGCGGTATACCCTGTAGATTTGGTCCAACCTATACATGATTCTCGTCATAATCTGTCACAGCAATCTTGCAGGATTTATAATTTTTGATCCGTAGATCTGATCGAGTTAATTCATTTTTAGTTAGATGCGTATTGAAATCTAGTTTATTTTGTTTAAATATACGGTTGGATCTCTGCGAATTCGTGATTTACCGAACATATATACTCTGTTTTGTTGAAACGAAGCAATTATTTGAGTTTGAATTAGGGTGAATTTTTTGTAGATCAAAAATTTGATTTTAGCTTCCGCGCAATCATTCACCCCCCTCTAATTGTAGTTTATTATATTTCGATCTTACACATATACTTTATTCGACTCCTACTATAGCTGACATAGTTATATCTTTATTTATTGCTTATCTTAGTTAGTATTTTAACCACTCAATGGACGTATTTTATTTGCAAGGTTTTTAAATTATGAAGAGGACCGAGACATTGCATCTCTTTTTCGGAAACATGCAGCAAAGTAGGATGCTGCTGCTTCACCTCCTCCCCCGTCACAAACTGCAACATTGAGCGAGATATTTTCTTCAAAATGGAAGAAGATGATATAATCAAGAATTTTATAGCCATTAGAAGGCGTAGACCGAACAAGAAGAAGAAATATTATAGGTATATAAGCTTCTTTTAAATATCATCTTATTTTTAATTATTTTTTTACTTGTATACCGAATTGCTCAATAAATTTTAAATTGTTTACTGAATTATTATTTGATCGGCATACCCTAGGTTTAAATCCTAGATTCGCCACTACGTATTGAGTTGCATGCATCAGCCAGTTCACACAAAAGCTTAAGCTAATCAGGAAAGATAGGCAATTCACTTATACTTCAACACTCCCCCTCACGTGTAGGCTCCCTTAGGCCTAAGACGTGGAATAAAAGTGGGCTGCAATTATTTTTTAATTGCACCAACCGGGTCTTGAACTCAAGACCTCTTGGCTCTGATACTATATTGAGTTGCATGCACCAGCCAGTTCACCCAAAAGCTTCCTTAACACCTTGCGCAGGTTGAGCCCGCATCTCGCCTACATGCGCACGCTTATCTCTATACAACGTCCAGTTCTGTCTTTCCTTGAGACACGTTCCGCTCTCCTCCTCGAGGAGTTGACCATGCGTGGTGATTCTTCTGGTGGTACCTCGACGACATCGGCCTTCACCTCATCTTCAAGCGGCAACTCCAACAAGGGCTCCACCAGTGGCTCCAACAATACCGCCGGTGGCAACCCCCGCTCCTCCATCTCCGGCTTCTCCAGCAACTGAAATTACGGCGGCGGCAACTCCTCCAACAATAATCGTCGCCGTCACAATAGCCGCGGCAACAATGGTGGCGACAGCCAGGGCAACTCAAAGGGAGGCGGCAACTCTAGCGGCACCGCATGCAGTGTCTCGACCTCGCCGCCGTGGCCTCATTGCGAGAACCCCGGGCGGGTCTATCCAGTTGTGGCCCAGCCAAGGGGTGCGACCCGGTGGTCCGAGCCTTCTCGGCCCGCGTCCAAGGGCTTTCACTGCCATCCTCCCCTTTGCGCAGGCCCTTGCCATCTAGTGGCCAAGCGCCCCGACATACGTGTCCACGCCGCACGCCTACGCGCCGCCGGCCTCCTGGGACCAGCAGCAACTTATGCAAGCATTCAACACCATGTCGCTGGCCCCTCCCACCGCCGACTGGCTCATGGATTTTAGGGCATCCGCGCATATGACCTCAGACCATGGTAATCTCACATCCTCCTCTCCTATTTCTTCCGTTGCATCTCCCTACGCTATTGTCGGTGATGGGTCTCACATTCCAATCACCCACACTGGCAAGGCCTTTCTCAATTTTCCTTCACATTCTTTTCGATTGAACAATGCCATTGTCACACAGTCGATCATAAAAAATCTTATTTCAGTTCGTCGATTTACCACTGATAATAATTGTTCTGTCGAATTTGACCCTTTTGGACTCTCTGTAAAGGATCTTCAAACCAAGAATGTGATCATCAGGTGCAATAGTCGCGGTGACCCTGTCCTCTACACTGGCCATCGTCCGCTCCACATGCTCTTGCCGTCACACTCTCCTCCGCCACTTTGTGGCACCGCCGCCTAGGACATTTATCCCACCTTGCTAATGCATCTCATATTTCATGTAATAAAATTTCCGACGAGTCTCTGTGCCATGCATGCAACTCGACCGGCATGTGCGTCTTCCATTTTATACTTCATCTACTCGCACTACTACAACTTTCGAGTTAATACATTGTGATCTTTGGACCTCGCCAGTCCCTAGTATTTCCGGATACAAGTATTATATCGTTGTGCTTGATGACTTCACTCATTACTTGTGGACTTTCCCGCTTCGCTTGAAATCCGAGGTGTTCGACATCCTTCGCAATTTCTTTACTTATTTTCACACCCAGTTTTCTTCTACCATCCGTGCTGTTCAATGTGACAATGGCAGTGAATTCGACAACAATGTTATGCGCCTCCAACTCCTTTCCCTTGGTATTGCACTCCGCATGTCATGTCCACGTATGTCCCAGCAAAATGGTAAGGCGGAACGCATTATTTGCACCACCAATGACATCCTCCACTCCCTACTGTTCCAGGCCAGCGTGCCTCCTCCCTACTGGGTTGAGGCTCTCCATACTACCACATATGTCCTTAATCTTCATCCCACAAAGTCTCTAAATTTCGGCATTCCCCATCAAGCTCTCTATGGATCACCGCCCGATTACTCCCACCTTTGCGTGTTCGGTTGCCGGTGTTATCCCAACTTGTCCGCCACGGCTGCCCACAAGCTCACACCTCGCTACGTGTCTTGTGTTTTCCTTGGCTACCACCGCACACCACAAAGGGTATCATTTGTCTTGGTCTCTCCACAAACCGCATCATCATCTCTCGCCATGTCTTTTTTGACGAGTCCACTTTTCCTTTTTCTGAGTAGTCACGCACACCGACACTTTCAGACTTTGACTTCTTGTCTGTTGAGTCACTCGCGCCCTTCGTTCCTGCTCCCCTGCCCATTGTGTGACCAGCGCCTACTGCTCCTCCTTCTGGTGTGCACGCACCGACCCTGCCTGGTGGCCCCACGCCACTTCTGCCCGGTGCGACCGCACCGAACCTGTATGCTCCCATCTTTCCCACACCACATGCACAAGCCACGCAAAGCCCACCCAGTTCGCCCACAATGCATGCCACCAACCCCCATGTGCTAGCTACGCCAGAGATGCTCCAGCCGTCCGACATCACAGCTATGCCTCCACTGCTCGCTGCTCAGCCCGTCACTCCGGTCGTGAATGATCACACCATGACGACCTATGGAAAACGTGGTTTTCTCCTTCCGGTGGATCGCCTAACTTTACATGTGGCTATTCCTTCACCCGTTCCTCGCACCTACCGTGCCGCTCTAAATGACGACAATGGGTGCCTTGCTATGCAACATGAGTTTGATGCTTTACGTGCTAACCATACTTAGGACCTTGTTCCTCGCCCTACTGGTGCTAATGTTGTTTCAGGGAAGTGGATTTTTTATACAAGTTGAAGCTTGATGGCTCCTTGGATCGATACAAGGCTCGTTGGGTTCTTCGCGGCTTCTCCCAGTGGCCTAGCATGGATTTTGGTGAGACATTTAGCCCGGTTGTCAAACAGGCTACGGTGCGCACCGTCCTCACCATCGCTTTGGCCAATGACTAGCCTATACACCAGCTCGACATCAACAATGCCTTCCTCAACGATATGCTCGTCGAGACGGTCTACTGTCAACAACCGTTTGGTTTCGTCGACCCGGCACGCAGCACGCATGTCCGTTGCCTCAATTGGTCCCTGTACAGCCTCAAGCAGGCTCCACGGGCCTGGTTTAGTCGCTTCGCGACCTACCTCTTGTCTTTGGGATTCTCGGCGTCCAAGGCGGATCCTTCATTGTTCATCTATCGCCACGTTAACAACATCGTCTACCTCCTGTTGTATGTCAATGACATCGTCGTCATGGCTTTGTCCTCATCCTTGCACCGCCAAGTGATCGACTTGCTTCACCGTGAATTCTCACTCAAGGACCTTGCCGAGTTGCACTTCTTTCTCGGAGTCTCCGTGCATGCACTGCCACCGGCTTCTTCCTCTCGCAGCGCAAGTACACTGAGGACATCTTGGCTCGTGCTGGCATGACTAATTGCAATCCATGCAGCACACCTGTCGACACCAGTGCCAAGCTTCTTGCATCTGGCATGCCTGTGGCCAATGCGACAGACTACAAGAGCATTGCCGGTGCTCTCCAGTACTTGACTTTTACACGTCCCGACATCGTGTACGCGGTTCAATAGGCTTGTCTTCACATGCATGATCTGCTTGAGCCGCACGCCAATCTCGTGAAGCGGATTCTCTGTTATCTAAAGGGGACTGTCGATCATGGCCTGCAGCTTCATCGGACTTCACCAACAACCTTGACCGCGTATACTGACGCGGATTGGGCCGGCTGCCTCGACACCCGAAAGTCCACCTCCGGCTATGGTGTCTTCCTCAGCGACAACCTCATCTCATGGTCCTCCAAGCATCAACAGACGATCTCCCGCTCTAGTGCGAAAGCGGAGTATCGTGCTGTTGCGAATGCTGTCGTCGAATCCTGTTGGATTTGTTAACTGCTCATCGAACTTCATCGACCACTACAGCGTGCCACTGTTTTCTTTTGTGATAATATTAGAGCGGTTTATCTCTCGATCAATCCCGTCCAACATCAGTGGACGAAGCATGTCGAGATTGATTTACATTTTGTTCGGGAACACGTCGCTCTTGGTGAAGTTCGTGTCCTACATGTGCCAATGAACTCACAGTATCCTGACATCTTCACGAAGAGCCTCTCTACTGCCGTATTCAAGGAGTTCTGTTCCAGCTTGAAGTCCGCCCTGCTCCCATTCCAACTACGGGGGGTAGGGTGTTAACCGAACAGTACCATGCACGGTATGTGCATGGCCTAGTCTCTTGCACATGCCAAGGACTCCAGGAGATCACAGCTGTCCGGATTGGTTTCTATATTTAGGAGCTCCCGTTTCCTTGTTTGTTAAGATTATTCTTGACATGTAATCGTCGTGCTCCGCACGCTCCCTATACTATATATGCCGTTCGGCTCCTAATGAAATATAATCACAATCTCTCAACCGTTCTTCATGTTGAGTTGCATGCACTAGCCAGTTCACCCAAAAGCTTAAGCTGATGAGGAAAGGCGGGCAATTCACTTATACTTCAATACTCCCCCTCACGTGTAGGCTCACTCGGGTTTAAGACATCAAATAGAAGTGGGTTGTAATTTTTTTAAATTGCGTCAACCGGATTTTGATCTTAAGACCTCTTGACTCTAATACCATATTGAGTTGCATGCACCAGCCAGTTCACTCAAAAGCTTAAGCTAATAAGGAAAGGTGGTCAATTCACATATACTTCAACATATTGAGTTCCATACATCAGTCAGTTCACCCAAAATCTTAAGCTGATGAAGAAAGGTGGGTAATTCACTTATACTTCAATACTCCCCCTGACGTACAGGCTCTCTCAGGCTTAGGACGTGAAATAGAAGTGGACTGCAATTATATTTTTTAATTGTGCCAACCGGGTCTTGAACTCGAGACATCTTTGCTCTAATACCATATTGAGTTGCATGCACCAACTAGTTCACCCAAAAAGTTTAAGCTGATGAGGAAAGATGAGCAATCACTACTACAGAATGGTACATCACTATCGCTTCATCTGTGTCGGTTCTTAAGTTTTTAGGAAGAAACGATTGTGATAGATGACTTAGGAGAGGCATTAATCACAATCACTATCGGTTCTCAGGTTAGAAGTGATAGTGATGTAGCACTGGGAACATTACAATCGGTTCTTATGCGAGAAGTGATAGTGATGTGCATTATCATCACTATCGGTTTCCACATAAGAAGCGATAGTGATGAGAAATACACATCACTATCGGTTCTTATTTAAGCGATAGTGATGATAATGCACATCACTATCGCTTCACAAAAGACCCGATAGTGATAAGCGTACACATCACTATCGGTTCTTATTTAAGAAGCGATAGTGATGATAATGCACATCACTATCGCTTCTCACAAAAGAACCGATAGTGATGAGCATCGTGCTCATCACTATCGGTTCTTTTGAGAAGCGATAGTGATGTGCATTATCATCACTATCGCTTCTAAATAAGAACCGATAGTGATGTGTACTTTCTCATCACTATCGCTTATGTGGAAACCGATTGTGATGATCGTGATAATCACTATCGCTTGTCTTATAAGAACCGATTGTGATGTGAATGATCACATCACTATCGCTTTTATATGAGAACCGATAGTGATGTACCTCGTTAGGTTAATTATACCACTCGAGCGTAACTCTTCTCTGCTATTGTTCCGAGGAGGTTTCTCCGCCGCCACCGAAAAAATAGCTTATATTACGTGGTTGGAAGCAATACTTGGGTGAGAAAATTTGAAATTCTCAAGGGTGGGTGTTAAGAGGGTAAATTTGAAGCCCTAACTTGAGGAGATTTCCCTCATTTTGCATAATTTGTGGTTTTCTTCAAAATGTGAGCATTCCTTCAAACCCCTTTAATTTTGCACTATGTATTTTTGATATGTCGCAAGAAAGTTTAGATTGCACTGGTATTGTGTATGTCCTATCGATTTCACACCTTTTATTTCACAAGCATGTACACATGTAGTTAATTATCTTAATTTGTAGTGCTTTGGTGTTAATATGGAATTATTATTGCTGTCACCTAATGCATGCTAGAGTTTAGGGTGCGGAACCTCGTCTCCGTTCGAGGATGCTTGTTTATAAATATACCGAACGAAATGGCATATTTATAAGCGGCGGTCTCGAATTGTCCACGTTCTTTAGACAGTTCGAGGATATGTGCTTGCAAGTTCTGATCGGCGGTGTTGTACAAGCTGTAGAGTAGAGATTTGATAGCGTCTCCTGGTATTCTCGGATACACACCCTCTTGACTGTTGTCGAGACGTGTATATGGAGAATAGCGAGAGATCTTCAAATTTTCTCTGGAGTTGTACAACGGCTTAGGAACTTGTCAGAACCACATATCCTCGAATGGGATTAGGACCAAACCTATTTAGAGATTGGGAGTCATCGTTGGTACCCTTGTTTTGTTTCGTTGTAGTCAAAAGATCATGAGGCTCTTGCACTATATAATTAGATTGTTTGATATCATTGTTGATGTTAAAATGTATGTCTCCTATCTAGGGAATTGGAAGCTCTAAACCAGGGAAGAATCTAGGTATCGATTAGGAGAACACATTTTATATATCTTGCAGGAACTTGCAGTCCTCTATTTTGCAAAGGTAATATTAAATGAAATGATGTCTCAATATTTCAAATAGCTAGCTAGCTTCTTTGTCGCTCGATTCTTCCTTAATTTATTGTGTGAATTTTAATTGCGGATGGACCGTAAGGAATGGATGTATGACAAAAGTCGTGTAGTCTTTGAATTTGGAGGGTGTTAAGGAGTTCAAAAAATTGCGAACAGACATGGTGAGGAGGGTGTAAACTTCATATATTGTCCTTGCATTGATTGCACCAATCGAGAAGATTTAACAACTCGGCTCAAATCGAGGACCACGATTCGACGTGGCCGTGAGGAATTACACGTCTTGGATCCATCACGGGAGACAGTAGTACCCTTCCGTATGCAACGAAGACACGGTGGAACCGGATGATGAGTTGCGACTGATATGTTTGAGGAGGAGAATTTGGAGCAAATGTTGCGGGATGTGGAGGTAATTACGGAAGAGAGTTTGAAAAGTTTAAAAGCTTGATGGAAGACGATGCCAAACCGCTGTTCACAAAGTTGCAAAGTAGAATACACCAAGTTGGGTTCGGTCCTTGCATTGTTCGAATTGAAGGCAAAACACCGTTGGATGGATACAAGTTTTAATGCACTTCTAGTTCTTCTATCGGATCTACTTCGGAGGGAAACGAGTTGCCAACAAGCATTTATGAAGCGAAGAAGCTACTATGTCCCATGGGAATGGAAATAGAAAGGATACATGCATGTCCGAATGATTGCATCTTGTCCGTAACGCACATCGAGCTGCACGTGTGTCCGGTTTGCGGTGTGCCTCGGTACAAACAAAAGGAGAAGCGTAATGACAAGAAGCGTAAGTCGCCGGGCAACGAGGGTGAAGAGGTCACTAAAGGTGCACCGCCAAGGTATTGTAGTACTTTCCCATCATTCCCGTCTCGAGAGGTTGTTTGCAAATCCTAGAGAAGCAAAATTGTTGCGTTGGCATTATGAGTCTCGAAAGGAAGATGGCAAGTGAGACACCTCGCGATTCGGCTCAATGGAGAAACATCGATTGGAAACATGAGGAGTTTGGTGCGAAATGAGGAACATAAGATTTGGATTGAGTAATCAGATGGAATGAATCCATTTGGTAACATGAGCGATCGTCACGGACGTGGCCGATTCATTGTGTATCTACAACCTCCTCCTTGGTTGTGCATGAAGCGGAAGTATATCATGATGTCGTTGCTAATCTCGGGACCTAAACAGTGGAAATGATATTGATGTGTACCTCGCTCCATTGATCGAGGATTTGGTAAAATTGTGGAATGACGGGTCATTGTGTGGGATCGCGTCTGAAGAGAGCATTTCACCCTACGGGTAAATGATTTCCGGCTCTTGGTAATTTGGCGGGCTCTGATCTGAAAGGAGCAAAAGCGTGTCCTATTTGTGAAGAGGAGACCGAGAGCTTATGGTGCGAATTCCAAGAAAATCGTGTATATGGGTCACCGTAGGTTTCTACCTCGAAGTCATCGATCTAGTAAGATGGATGACAAATTTGATGGGAAGAGGAAGTCCGTTCGGCACCGCAACCTATGAGTGGAAGGCAAGTATATTCACGTGTAGAGGATATCGATGTTCAATCTGGAAAGAGCTCTAAATCTGTTCGTTCTAGGACCATTTGGAAGAAGAGGTCAATATTTTGGGACTTACCGTCTCGGAAGGAGTTAGATGTTCGGCATTGTATTGATGTCATGCGTTGAGAAGAATGTCTGCGATAATTTGGTTGGTATCCCGCTGAACATACGGAAAGACAAAGGATGGTGTGAATGCTCGTCGCGACATGGCCTACATGGGAATCGAGCCCGGGCTTGCGGTGATAGAGGAGGATGGAAAAGGTCCAGTATATCCCCGCCGCATGCTACACCTGTCCAAGAAGGAGAAAGAGGACTTTTGCAAATGTCTCCATGGTATTAAAGTTCCATCCGCTACTCATGAACATTAAGAAGCTTGTGTCCTTGGATGATTTGAAGTTGTTGGGCATGAAGTCCCACGATCGCCATGTCTTGATGACCCAAATGCTCCCAGCTTGCAATCCAAATATTACGCGGAGGATGTCGGGTTTGCAATCACGGTCATGTTACTTCTTCAATGCGATCTCCTGCAAAATTATTGACCCGACATGCTAGACAACTTACAGAGGAGGTGGTGCGGACTTTATGTCGACTTGAGATGCATTTCCACCGTCGTTCTTGACGTCATGGTCCACCTTGTTGTTCACCTTGTTAGAGAGATTAAGATATGTGGACCCGCTTTCTTCGTTACATGTATCCGTTCGAGAGGTACATGGGTATATTAAAGTCCTATGTGAGGAATCGATCAAGCTGAGGTAGTATTGTGGAAGGTTATGGGATGAAGAGGTTATTGAGTTTTGTGTGGACTATCTCGGGAAAAGACAAGCAATCGGTGTTCTGTATCTCGCCACGAGGGCGACTTGTCGGCAAAGGAACCGTGGGGTCGAAACTAACGAGGCCACGGTTTGATATGTATTGCAAAGCGCATTTGTGATCTTGCGTGAGCACGAGAAGTTGCGGGGTACATCAAGCGAGATAAGTTGATATTACGGAAGAGAATCCACATATGGATGAGCTTTCCATCATGCGAGAACACAACGATAGATTTGTTACATGGTTCAAACAAGCGGTAGAGTTCTCTGTTAGTGAGAATGTGAAATGGTTGGTGATGGACCTAGATTTAATGTACGGACATGGCGAGTGCGATATTAATGGGTACACCTTTTACAATCGAAAGTCAAGATCTAAGAGTCTTGTTCAAAGCAGTGGTGTAAGCATAGATGCTCTTCCGATGTACATCACTCGAAAGGAGGATCCTCAACGGCAATGTACTTGTATTATGGGATAATCGAAGAAATTTGGGAGCTCGATTACGGAATATACCAAATTCCATTATTCCGATGTAAGTGGGTGGGACTAACACATGGAGTGAAGGTCGATAAGAGAGGTTTTACTCTTGTGGATCTAAGCGCACTCGCCTACAAAGATGACCGTTCGTACTTGCGAAGCAAGCAAATCAAGTCTTCTATGTGCGTGATCCGGCCAATCCGAGGTTGCACGTTGTCCTTCACGACAAGCGGCGGATCGTTGGTGTCGAAAATGTCGTAGATGAAGAAGAATACAATCAATTCGATGAAATACCTCCATTTGCGATGGGGCCTATCTTAGCGGGGATGACGACACACATCGAAGAAATTACGTGCGCGTAGATCATCAAGAAGGGTTGTCTTGTAACTAAAGGAAATATTGTATTGTTTGTTCATTTTATCATCTTGTTCATTTTCTTTAAGCCATTAGTGTTTAAGACATATGTTTTATCGTGCCTTTTGTTTGGGTAAAGTTATGCGGTTATAATCTCTCATGGAACATTGTGACATATTTGAAATCTACTTACTAGTTGGTCATTCGTTTACATATCGTAAAATTTGTTTACGGATTTTTCTTTTGGGAAAGCTTCTAACTAGTCCAAAGTTTATTTACTGGAAAATTTGGAAAAACTCGGACTTTAATTGCATAAGTTTTGACTTTTGCACTATAAGCTAGAATCATGCTTACAAAGTGAATTCTTGCATCTTTGTCGATGCTAAATCTTTTTCAAAATTCTTTTTGAATAGACCTGTAATATCCCAAAGTATGTTTCGCAAAATTTGAAAGAATTCCAACTATATCTGTAAAAGTTGTGGCCTTTTACCCTTTCATCAATGAATTCTACTAAATCGGACTTCATCTTGCTTTGTCCGGAAAATCAATAGTGATTGATATTTGTGTGGGTTTTCCTTCAAAACCGATAGTATTGAACAAATATTTGTGTCGGTTTTTATTGAAAACCGATAGTATTAGAGATCAACTTATTTGTGTCGGTTTTCTCTTAAAACCGATAGTACTAGTTTGTGCCAATTTTTCTTCAAAACCTGTTATAGTACTATTAGTGTCGGTTTTTCTTCAAAACCGATAGTATTGAACTAATATTTGTGTCGGTTTTTATTGAAAACCGATAGTATTAGAGATCTACATATTTGTGTCGGTTTTAAACGCAAACCGATAGTAATAGACTACTTGTTGTCTCGGTTTTCTCTTAAAACCGATAGTATTAGAGATCTACACATTTGTGTCGGTTTTCTCATAAAACCGATAGTATTTTAAACATTCTTATTTGTATCGGTTTTTTAATGAAAACCGATAGTAATAGACTACTTGTTGTCTCGGTTTTTTCTTGTAAACCGATAGTACTATTTTGTGCCAATTTTTCTTCAAAACATGTTATAGGACTATTTGTGTCGGGTTTTCCTTCAAAACCGATAGTATTGAACAAATATTTGTGTCGGTTTTTTTATTGAAAACCGATAGTATTAGAGATCAACTTATTTGTGTCGGTTTTCTCTTAAAAACCGATAGTACTAGTTTGTGCCAATTTTTCTTCAAAACCTGTTATAGTACTATTAGTGTCGGTTTTTTTATTGAAAACCGATAGTATTAGAGATCTACACATTTGTGTCGGTTTTCAATGAAAACCGATAGTAATAGACTACTTGTTGTCTCGGTTTTTCTTGTAAACCGATAGTACTATTTTGTGCCAATTTTCTTCAAAACATGTTATAGGACTATTTGTGTCGGTTTTCCTTCAAAACCGATAGTATTGAACTAATATTTGTGTCGGGTTTTTATTGAAAACCGATAGTATTAAAGATCTACACATTTGTGTCGGTTTTCTCCTAAAACCGATAGTATTTTAAACATTCATATTTGTATCGGTTTTTAATGAAAACCGATAGTAATAGTCTACTTTTTCTCGGTTTTTCTTGTAAACCGATAGTACTTTTTCGTGCCAATTTTTCTTCAAAACATGTTATAGGACTATTTGTGTGGGTTTTCCTTCAAAACCGATAGTATTGAACAAATATTTGTGTCGGGTTTAATATTGAAAACCGATAGTATTAAAGTCTACACATTTGGGTGGTTTTCTCATAAAAACCGATAGTATTTTAAACATTCATATTTGTATCGGTTTTTAGTTAAAACCGATAGTAATAGACTACTTTTGTCTCGGTTTTTCTTGTAAACCGATAGTACTATTTTGTGCCAATTTTTCTTCAAAACCTGTTATAGTACTATTAGTGTCGGTTTTCTCTGAAAAACCGATAGTATTTTAAACATTCATATTTGTGTCGGTTTTCTCAAAAACCGATAGTATTGTGAAACATATTTACATCGGTTTTTGTGTAAAACCGATAGTATTGAACTAATATTTGTGTCGGTTTTTATTTAAAACCGATAGTATTGAGATCTACATATTGGTGTCGGTTTTGTCTTAAAACCGATAGTATTGTAAAATATATTTGTGTCGGTTTTTGTGTAAACCGATAGTAATGTGATACCCTTACTTAAGGCGATTTTTGAGAAGCTTTCACGCGTGCCTTGCCTTCGTTTGCCTAGCCCCTTTCAAGCTCCTGCCTCCACCTCGCGCCACCCGGCGCCCCGCCGTCGACTCCACCGCCCGGACGCCCACGCCGCTCCGTCGTCCCACCCGCGGCGCCGCCGACGCCTAACGCCCCATCGCCCCACCCGGCGCTCCGTCGCTCCGTCCGCCACCGCCTCGACGCCTTCGACGCCTAACGCCCCATCGCCTCTGGCGCCCACCGCCCCAGCGCTCCACGCCGCCCTCCGCCGCCACCGCCCGCGCGCCAAGCCCCAACGGCCCCATCGCCTCAGCGCCCCACCGACTCCACGCCCGCGCTCCACTCCGCTCCGCCGCCCCGCCTCGGCGCCGCCCAGCCTTCACGGCCCATCGTCCGGTGCCCCACCTCCTGGCGCTCCATTGTAAGTTGCGGGACAACCGAGCCTTGTACATGCAATCTATATGATAACAACTTCTATGAACATATCCACCCCAATTGAAAACAATCAGAGATATACATCCCATAATAACTATTAGAAATAGTAGAAATTCTTCAAACAACTCGAAAATAGAACGCAGTTTGTTTGAAAATTGGAGAGCGAGACATCCCATATTTAGATTAGAAGAAATGTTGACAATGCAATGTGTTATGAAATTATTACGGAGAGCGAAATCATGTATTTGGATAACATGACATGTAGACAATGCAATGTGTTATGAAAGAATTACATTGAAAAGAAATCCCATATGTAGATTACATCACATGTAGACAATGCGGTGTGTTATGAAACTGACTTACTAAAGTTGTTAAAAACAAGCTTGGACAACAAATCCGGTTGCATCATGTCACGGCGGATGTTTGAGGATTAAGCCGGAAAAAAAAGATATGGTGGCGCAGTGCCGGGATATCTTCTGCTGCTAGTAATGTACCCAATGGAATAGCGAGGGCATTAAGAGCTTCTGAGGATGAACTGAAAAAGAAACTCATTAGCCTATTGTTATCGATGAAAACAAAGGAAGCAAGCACTTCAAAATTGAACATTAATAAGCATCTTTCTCAAGCTGCTAATTAGCTTTAACTCACATCTTGATGATGAATTGGACATTGTGTAGTCAACGAGAGGAAGCCAAAGTAACTTGAAGATATTATGCGCACATTAGAAAATATCTTATTGAATAGGAAAAAGCTGCTTATCTACTTCAACCTTGTTTAAAAGGCCAAACATCAAAGGTTACGCTTATGTGCAAGCCACGGCAAGACTACTAATTTGAAACCACATTGTGAAAGGCCATAATGAATTCTTGATCTATAAGCAATAAGCCAAATCATGACCCATCACTACATGCAAGCAAAGAATGTCGAATGTAATAGCATTGAACATATTTATGCTTTGTTCTGGCGACAAATCTAGGTGTTACTCTACTAGGACAATTGGATGTGCTTAACATATCATTTCAATTTTAAACTTCACAATATAGAAATGGGAAGTCCTTGCCAACAATCCACAAACTGGGTATGTAATCCATCATAACAGTATCAAGTACATCTCTTGCAAAGAAGTGTCTTCTTTCCATGTATGTTTTCATGCCTTTTCAATATTTTGTCATATGTGTACATACTCGTCATACTATTATGCAACTTTAGACTCTCTTAATTGAGATAGCTATTTCAATTATAATTGCATATTATTTTCCTTTTCATCTCAGCATATGTTAGAGTTTAGGTTGCGTAACCTCGTCTCCTGTTCGAGTGCTTATTTATAAATATGTCGAATGACATATTTATAAGCAACGATCTCGAATTATCCACGATTTTGATTAGTTCGAGGATATGTGGTTTGGGCAAGTTCTGAGCTGTTGTACAACTCACGAGTAGATTTGGTGGCGTCTCCACGGTGTTCTCGGATACACACCTCTTGACTGTCGTCGAGGCGTGTATCCGGAGAACAGCGGGGAGATCTTTTGCCAAATTTTCTCTGAGTTGTACAACGGCTTAGAACTTGCCCAAACCACATATCTCGAATGGGATTAGGACCAAACCTATTTAGAGATTAGGAGTTATCGTCCATACGTATTTAGTTGGTCTACATACTGCACTTGTCTTGAAGATCATTCGTTCATCTGTTACTCTAATGCAATATGCTACAACAATGACATGCTATGAATTATCCATTGATTTGTTACTTTAGATGATTTATTGTGAAGTTCACATAATAGCTACAATTGCTTTCTCTCATGTGAAATATATGTCCATGTTAGATAAGAAAACTCAAAATGTCGCAATTGGAGAGCATCGGCTCATCGCGAGAAAGAGTAGAAGGTGCTCTGAGGGGCCAAGCCAACTTCAAGTGTCGGCGGAGCCAGGTTCCAAATGTCGAGGGGAGTAAGGTGAGGAAGGCAGAGGACCGAGCAAAGGGCCACAGGAGAACGCGCAAATTCTCCACTTCAATGCGACGGGCGTTTGCAGGTCCTCCCAAGTATAAGAGGCGATACGCTCATTCCTCGAACAAGCTGGTGAGGAGAGAGTTCCCATAACGGTTAAGGATTGGAGAAAGGAGGTCGTCGAGCGGAAGAACCGGTGTGGGGCGAGGTTAAGGGAAATGGATTATAGAAGAGGAGGATGAAAACAATGCGGTGATGCGCCTTGAAGAGGATGGGTGTGGCTCGAGGCACTTTAGGGTCTACATGCACAAGTGAGTACGTCTTTGAAAGGCCGTGCACCATTCGAGAGGTATCCGTTCGTGCTTCCGATGTTTGGGAGGAGTTCACGAGGATGAAGAAATACGCCGGAGGCGAGGAGCCGAGACGGAGGAACGTTGCTACCTGGAGGCTGAACACGCACGCGCACCACCTCGGTTGAAAGGGCTACGAAGGAAGAAAGCGAGAATGGGCACGACTAGCCGAGGAGTGCGCCAACTCCGGACAGCGATGCCTTACTCGCATATATGTGAGGCGCGGCACGTGGTCGGGTATTAGCGAGGACAAAGAAAACCGGGGCGGGCGGTGGTAGTACCAAACCCCACTACCGCGCAAGTTGTCTCCACCATCGTAAGATATCAAACTTGCTACATTGCGATAGACCATTCTGTTGTATTTCAGATCTAATTGCACTCGCTTCTTGCGGGAGGAGGTAAGCGGAGGAAAGAGCGGGGACTTTTCTTAGCCAAGGGTCAAATGACATCCTATTCTCTGCGATCGGAAAGCCCGACCATAAGGGCGGGTGCTTGCCGCGAGAGGGGGCATCTGAAGAAGTCCTACTTCCAAGATCTTGCCAGTACGGATCAAGAACATGGGAGGCACGTGCGGGCGCTGAAGGACACGCAGGGAGCGGTGAGGAGGAGATCTCGGAGGAGATGAGGAGGAGATGAGGTGCGAGATGATGGCACGTGAGGAGGAGATGAGGTGGAGATGATGGCACGTGAGGAGCGCCTAAGGGCGAGATGATGGCGATGATCTCCTGCAGTCGAGCGGATGCCCCGCCTCTTGTAGAAACACATGCCCCACCAAGTAGCTGCGGTTCCAAAATGATAAGTCGGTCCCAGTGAAGGTAATAATTAATTTTGCCTTACTTAATGGTGCGAGGTAACTCTTCATATGTTTTCTCTCAAGTTGCGCACTTTTTGCGGCGCCTACCAAGTGCCGACTCACCACGACGGAAGGCGGATTTCTGTTGAGGCTGCACGCGGGTTGCATTTCCATGCAAGGAGACCGACACGGTGCATGGTCACCTTTGGGAAGGGCTACATGAGGTCGGTGGACTACGTCCACGAAGCCTTCTTATCACATGTGCTCGAGTTCCCCCTAACGAAGACATCACCACTCTCGGGCTAAGCGCGGATGTCGTTCATCAAGTGGCCCACGACAGCGTCGTCTTGGTCAAGGTAAACATCCCTCCGTCTTACGTACCATTCGGTAGTATTGCAACAAGTTACTTAATTATGCGCGTGCTTTGTAGGTTCCTACCGTACTGCGCTGCTCCCACGATCGTGTGACGAGCCACGCACAAAGTCTGAGTGGTGCATAAAAGGACTAGCACGACAACCACAGAACCACTAGAGGCCTCTCGCTAAAAGGCTAGGCTCACAAAGGCCACACGCCCCTCGGGTATATGAAAAGCCCACTTGCGGCCTCGGAGACTCCTTGGCCCGAGAAGGAGAGCGGCCACAGACCACAGTGAAGCCTTATGAATTTAAGGCCTACGTACATGGAAAGCCCATACGCCTCCCAAAGCAAATTGAGCGCTCTAGGCATATGGACTCGGCGACTCCATGGATGGTACATTGACAAGCGAAAGATAGCGGCGTGTCGACTTCAATGTTAGATCTGAAAGGACATTTCCACGCGAGGAGGATGGGACATTCGATTAGTTTTGAGGATCATTAAAATGCATACCAACCGATAGCCATCGATATTTCTCTTTATGCGATCACGACGCTGTGAGTATCGCACCACGTTGCACGACTTTATGACTTCCATAGAATTTTGCATTACACTTTTTAACATTCAATGCGAGTTGCAGGGCGATGAGGCAGCGGGTCGTGACGAATCGACAACTAGTTGGGTTAAATCGACCACGAGCTTGTGTCATGACGATGGCTGAAACTTCAGCGGAATGGGTTGCCGGCTACATCAAGAGGGCATTGCAAGTCGAGTCGAAGAAGGACTTCATTCTATTCCGTACCACGAGGAGTAAGTACTACTTCACTGTTCAATTACTTCTACACCTTTGAAACCGTATGTGAACTTATTTTCTTGCTGCATACCATTTAATAAGCAACCATTGGGTTCTACTCGTGCTCCTTCCGAGAGACAACAAAGTGTACACTTTTAATTCGGTTGATAAGAGACCGATGGCCTCTGCGATCAAGCCTCCTTTGGGCGATAAGTGCACCACTCTTATCTAACATTTTACGTATTTAACTACAATCATTATTTTTTTACTCAACGACATCTTTCCAATGTATATAGGGGTTTCAAGGAATACGTCGAGCGGGAGGGACACACGACAAAAAGGGCTCCAAGTCGAGTATGTCCGCTTCAAGGTACAAGTTGCTATCATATATAAGATTTAGATTTTACGATATATTTTCTTTGTCTCTTAATTTATTTTCTTTCTTCACAGTGTCATCAACAGGCAGCGACGACCAGCTGTGGTTTGTATGTCATGCAACACATGGTGATCTTGATTGTCGGCTCGGACCGTTTCCACGAGGTAGTACATGCATATACAATTAGTCTTTCACATGCAAATTTGAAAACTCAAATTAGAGCACTCGTTTCTATCTTGCGACTTACCGTTATTCCCGGAAGAGTGTAGACGACCTTGCACTCAACAAGATCTGAGATCACTTATGCGGTGGTGCTGGATAGAATGCTTGTCGGAGGGCCAGACGGTTTAGAGATCCCAAAAGCTCCTACTAGACCAGATGTGAACAAATATTACATATCTGAATGCGATTGCATGTGTACTTATGGTTAAGCATGTTTACGTTCTATTTTGTTAATGAATGTGATATGTGTTTGTTGTAACAAAGTGTTCATGTTCTTTGAATGTGATATGTTATGCGTAATTTACGTGTGAATGTGATATGTGCATATTGTGTGGAATATGTGCTTATTAGAATGTGATAGCACACCACACCCTTCATCTCTGTCGGTTCTCACAAGAAAATGATAGAGATGTGACGGTCATCTCTATCGGTTCTTTGAAAGAAGCGATAGGGATAATGAACTCATCTCTATCGGTTCTTTATAAGAAGTGATAGAGATGAGGTTATTCATCTCTATCGGTTCTTTCAAAGAAGTGATAGAGATGAGTATATTATCTCTATCGGTTCTTTTTAGAAGCGATAGAGATGATCTGATCATCTCTATCGGTTCTTTATAAGAAGCGATAGAGATGATAGTATTATCTCTATCGGTTCTTTGAAAAAGCGATATAGATGATATGGTCATCTCTATCGGTTCTTTATAAGAAGATAGAGATGATAGTATTATCTCTATCGGTTCTTTGTAAGAAGCGATAGAGATGAGCTATCATCTCTATCGCTTCTTACAAAGAACCGATAGAGATAATACCATCATCTCTATAACGCTTATAAAGAACCGATAGAGATAATACCATCATCTCTATCGGGTAAGAACCGACTGTAATAATGCCCGCCTCATCTCTGTCTCATGGCTTTGTGTCACCACCAGAACCGACTGTGATGACGAAAAAGAACCGATTGTGATGTATATTTGTGTAGTAGTGAATTCACTTATACTTCAACACTCCACCTCACGTATAGGCTCCCTCAGACCTAGAATGTGGAATAGAAGTCAGCTGTAATTATATTTTTTAATTGTGCTGATCGGGTCTTGAACTCAAGATCTCTTGGCTCTTATACCATATTGAGTTGCATGCACCAGTCAATTCACCCAAAAGTTTAAGTTGATGAGAAAAGATGGACAATTCACTTATACTTCAACACTTCCTCTCACGTATAGACTCTCTCAGGCCTAGGACGTAGAATAGAAGTGGACTGTAATTATATTTTTAATTGTGCCAACTAGGTCTTGAACTCGAGACCTATTAGGTCTGATACCATATTGAGTTGTATGCAACAACCAGTTCATCCAAAAGCTTAAATTAATGAGAAAAAACAGACAATTTACTTATACTTCAACAAACATCGGCTACCACGGAATCGAGCTCGTTTAGGCTGGAAAGCGGAATGCTGACGGCGGCCACTACTGGATCCGAGTGCGAGGACAACAGGAGCTACCGCCCTCCGTTATGAAATTAAAAGGGGAATGTAGGAGTAGCGGCGCGATGAGAGAGGATGTGAGGAGGAGCTGAGCGGTGAGAGAGGAGGGCGGCGCGGTGAGCGTGTCGTTCGGTGCAGTCACCAGGATGGATGCATTGTAGCAATTTTCACAAGTCACGTTGGGTCCTATCTTACGATCATCTCATGCCATATTCAGTGGAGATGCCATACAAGTCATGGCTTTTCTAGTGTCTATATTTTTCGGCAAGCAATTGTGTCACTAATCATTCACTTTAATTAAGTAATCACTTAATTAATTTAATCATTGGTTAACCACTTAATTAATGACTTTTGCTTAATCAAATAGGTGCATTCATGCTAACGAGGTTCTTTGGCTCGGTAGGTTCTCCTTCCAAGCACCTGCTACGTGGAACCTCCTACCACGGCACAGAAGCACTAGGTATTTTTGCAATTACGTTTGAAAATGACTAAATTTGAAAAAAAAATTGTTAGGTAGCTAGAAAAATGATAGCTTCTCAAACCTTATTGACCAGGTCCAACACTATCATTTTATATATTCCTAGCTATTCAGTGAGCTGGAGCTTAAGGTATGTTTTGTGAGCTCAAGTATCTGTTGGGTTTGATTCGCGCGCAGGAGCGCTTTTTCTAGACCAAGAGCATGCATTTCATTAATCAGCAGGAATACAATCGTGATGCAGACAAGCTAGCAGTTCTGAGGTTTGGTTTAGATATATAGTGGGCTACCAAGTTCGCATTCCGCCTACCACACAAAATATCAAGATATAAGAAATTCCTAGTTAGCTCTTGGATTTCGGCCAAAATGGGTACGACGCATGGCCGCCCTATGCTCATTCCTTGACTTCCAGAGAGAATAAATTTTGCGTGTCCGTCTCAGTAATCACCTTGGGATTATTCCAATCGGAAACCAACTGTGCTCCATCCCTACACGCATAAGCTTCTGCCACAAGTGCACTTGCACAGCAAGGTGCTATTTCGACATAGCTGCCAAAAAGTTCCCGCGCGTCTACAACAACCCCGACCAGAGGTGGTTGTCGTGTCAGGCCGGATCAACTCGGCACAGATATATCGTATACGGTCATCGGGCCAGGCGCGACGGCTTGTCATGCCGGCCGTGCCGTGCCATGCCGGCCGTCTGTGCCATGCGGCCCGGCTCGCCGGCGAGTCCGGTGCGGTCCATTTAAACGCGTTTGCGCCGTTGTGCTGGCCTGTGCGGGTTCATTTACACTTGTTAACGTCAAAAACTTAAAGTAGGGTTTCTGACAACAACACACTAGACGAACACCTGGTTCAGAGCGTGCGAGTCGATTTAACCTGTAATCGACAAGATAAAAATATGAAATTCACTCGAAGACGATCGTTAAGATCAATCGGCTTAAATTCAATCAGCTCAAAGCCGATTAAATCAAGATAACAGGGTAAGTCTAACTAGCCGACTAGGGCTAATTAGAGGATAAAGTAGATCAATTCTGAAGAAGGCGATGTGCAACAAAATCAGAATAAATCGAACCTGGGGCTAATTTGAAGAAGTTCAACAATCATCGATGCGCAACTTTATTGATCAAGATTACAAAGACTAAATTACAAGAACTACTCCTAATCTCGCAGCTCGAAAAAGTAATGTAAATTGGTGTGTTTGATTGTGTTCATTCCTTTTCTCGCAGCTCGCCCTTGCCCTCTTTTTATACCCGTCAGCCGATCGTGTCCTATTACAACACGTTACAAAGCCTGATCCGTATCGGCCTCAATCCAGATAGTTTTCCCTTAAAGATCTTCACCGTTACCAAATATCTTCAAATCTTTCCAAATCGTCCGTTGGTTATTGCATGTTGACTTTCTCTTGCCGATTTTGACCATACCTACCAAATTTTGGTGCAAGCATATGCCCCCCATTTTTTAGAGATGACTTGTCATCTTTCAAAAATTGCAACTATCGGCTTTTCTCCATCGGCTAACTGCTAATCCTTATACAGTAACTGCCGCTTTAATTGCGCCTTAATTTTCTGACATGAGTGTAGTGCGCTTTAACTGCTCGTGTCTTTTGAGATTCATTTCCTGCTGATTCAAATTTTTACCGTGCTACAAATACGCGGCCCCCACACATTCATTCCTCATGAGCATAAGCTCTCGAATTGTCTGCAATCGGCTTCTTGTCTTCAAGTCCTTGAGCGCACACTGCCTTCAATCGGCTACTTATCAAGATCGTCTGAATGGATCCTTCTCAGGTATTCATCCCAATCCCAAACAATAATGACTAATTTTATCTAGGCCCGTATGAAATCTAAATCTTGATTATGTTATAAATGAAGAGATTCCTCACCTTCCTTTATCGGTTATGGGATATAATATAGAGGTTGGAGTAGGAGCTTTAGAGCTTGGCGACAGGTAGCAAGGATGGAGATCTTGGTATATCCGGCGAGCGCCCGGAAGAAGGGGTGAATGGGAAAAAATGGGTATAGCCGAATGTCTCCCTCTTTCTTTAGCGATCCAGAGGCCAATGAGCCCTTAGTGGCCCACGGCTTGCTATACGGTGGGATACTTTTAATGCATTTGTATTCGTTACCGGTCTTGTCATTAACTCTCTGGATGTAGCCCAATTATGTTGCCTAAGACACGATGGAGAACAAATATCGGCTTATAGTGCCAAGCCTAGATATAAGCTTATCAAGTCTAAAGGTGAAGGAGGGCTAAGTATATCATTAATAATAACAAGGTGCATGGACGATGTCGGATAAAGGACATGTTTCATTCCTCAACCTTTGGTTAGATCGGTTTTACGCTTTGTGGCGCCTCTTTGGGACCAACCAAGTATATCAAACCATAGCGAGAGAAACTAGTATAGGGTCATCGGCTAGCCCATGGGAAAATCTTTGTTGAGGCGATCTACGGATGATGCACATAATAAGATGTCGTCTTTTCACTGGTTTCACGAAGTTCACTGTTGGCAATGTCGAAGGACCGCTCTGGTTTGTTCAGATCTGGCTGTACTGTCTATTTAGCTGATCATTTAAGTTGAATCCATCTGAAGATACAGTATTTCCTCGTGAAGACACTCCAGAGGGTATGGTGCCGCAGTTTAGAGCCAGCCGATCTTATGGGGAGAGATTTATGATGTGCTTCGGAAATGAGACAAAAGTGACACCTATCGGCTCTAAAAAATATTTATCATTCTTCTTACAGCTTGACAGCAATGAATTCAAACAAAATGACCTCTTCAGTTACACAAGTACAACTGATTTTTCATGGCCTTCCTTTCTTCACTTAGATGCCGATAGTGCTCTAATGCCACAAGATACCTTGGATTTATTTAAACTTTTTATTTTGCCAAGCATATTGCACGTCGGCCTTCACACAAGAAATCAGACTTTTCAGCCTTCATATGAGTTCTACTGCCCGTCAGTTTACGCTAGGCAATTAGGCTTTGGCTAGATCGTTCCAAGTCTACCACTACTTGATCGGCTTCAGCCAAGAGTCAGAGTCCGTAATGTAGTCGCGGCCAACATTGTTCTTGAAATAGCCGATGAGCTTCAGATTAAAGACTTGCCACATTTTATACTGAATACACGTCGGGCAGAACGCTTTTCTTCTTGGTGGTCAGCAATTGCAGAAGCGCTCTATTCTGATAAGACAACGTCGGCTATTGTCAATGAATTATTTCCAAATCTTCCTGAGCCGATAGTAGATACTAACAGCGATTCAAGTGACGAGACTAATTCTGTGGGGTATACTAATACAAGCTTAGAAAAATGACAAGCGAGTGTATCGGCCTTTGATCAACTTCATCTTATTCGTCTTTTATTTTCCTTAAGATATTTCTTGTGACCGACCTTTGTTTGCTTAATAGGTCAAGGCTGCTGGCAAGAAACCCGCTGCTGGCCAATCGGGTAGTGGTCAACAAGGTAAAAGGCCACACCAATCGACTGGCCTTAACGGTTACACCTCGGGTACCCTGGGTATCCAAAGTCCGTCACTGTTGGACATTGAGAAAAAACAACCCAGTAAGTATAACTTGATCGACTATCATCACTTTTTTTTATCCTTTCTGCAACTAATTCTTAGCCGATCATAATTTCAGAAAAGAAGAAGGCAAATTACACCAAGGCTCCAGCAAAAAGGGGATCAAAGCCCTAGGAGCAGAGTGGCGAGAGTTCGCCACACGCGTCGGCTACTGTAGAGGTAAGCAGTGTACTTTTGATCAACAATTTATGTTTTCAAGATGTTGGCTTACCCTTTGCCTTTTTTCCTCAGCCGACGCCATCTGTGCAGGTCGCAGCAATCTTAGCCGATCTCCCTGCTACTTCTCTGGGAGTTCTTTCTCCGTCTCTGCCAACGCCACTAGTCACGACGGCTGAAGCACTTCCAGAGTCCTCCGACCCAACCAACTTGTTGGGATTTTCATTGGCCGATTTAGATGATCCTGAGATCATGGCCACTAACGATTACAACGCAGAGATTAGAAAATTCCTTGAAGTGTCAAAGGAAGCATCGGCTGCAGTCACCTCTGCCCCAGGATGCAAGAGCGTCTCAACAAGCTCTTCGACCTTGTGATGAAGCCGCAATCGGAGATCCTGGCCAACAACCAACCGATCCGAGATGCCATGGCAGCGATCGGCCGACCTGCCCCGAAGCAATGGGCGCACTCCTTAACGCTCGTCACTTGGGCGAAAGGAAGTCGAAGTGGAGGCGGCTCGGGCAAGGATAGCACAAAGACGAAGCTCAAGAAGCCGATCGTAAACTCTTGGATGGTAGTCATCGATGCTAAGGCTAAGAAGCGAGAAATTCGACCGATCTTCGAGCTATTAAAGATTACCAAGGAATCCGTCAAAAACTTGAATCGACCAAGAAGTTCCTCTTGGAAGAGTTGGCCAAGACGAGCAGATCCTAGAAAGCCAACAAACCCTTGAGAAAACTTCATCGGCCATCAAAGATTAGAAGCTTGGCATTGCTATGGCCGTGGTCGGAGTGAAGAAGCAGATGGCCAAAGTGGTACCGGTGCCAGGGAGTGCCAAAGAAGACGACCGCATTATTGACGAAGTTCAATGTGTGATCGCCAAGGCCGCCGGTGCTTTATCGGCTTTAGGCGCAACACTCCCAAGATCTGGCATTCAATATTAACTTTTTCCATAAAATGTAAACTTTGTTGGATGTCCTGAAACATTAATTTTGTAATACTCTGATGTTTTATAATCGGCTATTTAACCGATTTATATTTGGCTTTGTTTATGTATTTTACTTCCTTTCTAGCCAATTAACAACATCGAGTTAACTCGGCTTCTTAGAGCGATTTTCTTTTCTAGTTGACTAAGATCCAACCCAGACGTTAGGATAGTATTTTTTCAAGTACTTCCCATTAATCGCTTTAGGCAAAACAGACCCTTCTAATGTCTCAAGTATGTACAAATTTCCGTCGACTAGCCGATTAACCTTATACAGTCCTTCCCTCGTAGGTAACCATTTTCCAAATCGATTATCTTTAGAACCAACAGGCAATATTGTCTTCCAAACTAAATCGGCTTCATCAAAAGATTTAGGCACCACCTTTTTATTGTATGCCCTTGCAACTCTCACCTTATTCTTCTTAAGCCGATCTAGTGTAGACAAACGTAACTCTGCTAATTCATCCAAGTTATCGATCATTAGATCGTTGTAATTTTGAGCCGACAAGCCATTTTGTCTGGCTATTCGCATAGAATCGATGTTAATCTCCACGAGCAAAATGGCTTCTTGTCCATACACTAACTGATAAGGCGATAGCTTTGTTGCTCCGTAATAAGCTAACCGATACGTCCAAAGTGACTCGATAGCGCGTTGAGTGCCAATTCCTTGGTTTTTCATCGATTTTTCTTTTGATCAACTTGATCGGTGTTTTGTTAGATGACTCGGCTTGTCCATTAGCCCGAGCATAATATGGGGATGAATTCAACAACTTGATCCCTAGGCTTTTTGCATAATTTTGAAATTCATTAGACATAAACACGGTACCTTGATCGGTCGTGATAGTTTGTGGTATTCTAAACCGATGGACAATGTGTTCATTAACAAACCCGATCGCTTCAACACTCGTGACCTTTTTAAGTGGTATAGCTTCAACCCACTTAGAGAAATAATCGGTTGTGGCCAAAATGAATTTATGGCCTTTACTTGAAGCGGGAAATATTTGACCGATTACATCTATCCCCCATCCTTTGAACGGCTATGGCTTAATAATTGGGTGTAAAGCCGATGTCGGTGCTAGCTGTACGTTGCCAAACTTTTGACAAGTCTGACATCCTTTGTAATATCTGAAACACTCTTCTAACATTGTCGGCCAGAAATATCTCGTTCGCCTCAGCATCCATTTCATCTTATGAGCCGACTGATGGGATCCGCAAATACCTTCATGTACCTCACCCATTGCCACCTGTGTTTCTTCGACTCCAAGACATCTTCACAGCAAACCTTCCATCGTTCGATAATACAAAATATCATCCAAGACTATGTATTTCAGAGCTTGCTACCTAACCTTTCGCTCTGTCGGCTTAGATGGGTTGATTAGGTAATTTCTTATTTGCATCCTCCAGTCAATAACATCCACACACATGACTTTGCTTACTATTTGATCACCGATATCGGCCAAAGTCCTTGTACCCCGACACCTGCTGAGCTAGTGCATCGGCCCTATCGTTCAATTCTCCAGGGATATTACCGATAGGAAATGAAGTAAACGAGCCGATAATTTTGAAGCACTATTCTAAATATTTAAGTAATATTTTATCACGGCATTGATATTCGCCTTTCATTTGTTGTCACGATTAACATGGAGTCGCCATATGCCTCAACGATGATTCATCGATATTCTCTAACAATTGTAAGCCTTTGAGCAATGCCTCATACTCCCTTTAGTTGTTTGAACATCGGCTATTTAGCGAAATGCAAATTCAAATTATGACCCTTGGGCGATATAGATGCGATACCAATACCATCGCCTTCCCGGCATACCTACCAATCAAAAAATAATTGCCAAGGGACAATAGATACTAGGTCGGTAGCTATATCATGTCCTGTCATAAAATCGGCTATAACCTGTCCTTTTACCGCCTTAGCCGATTCATATGATAGGTCGAACTCTACTAAGGCATAAGACCATTTACCAAGTCGACCTCGTAAAATCAGAGCTAATAACATATACTTTATAACTCGGTTTTGCAAACTACCTTACAAGCCGATGCTAAAATGTAATGTCTTAGCTTTGTACAAGAGCAATATAAGGATAGGCATAATTTTTCAACGAAAGGGTACCCGACTTCAGTATCCAGTAGACGTCGGCTTAAATAAAAGACTACCCTTTCCTTACCATCAACTTCCTGTGCTAAAATAGCTCCGATAGTTTCTTCTTCAGCCGATATATATAACTTGAAATGAATTCCTTTCCGTGGTGCGGCCAGAACCAGAGGATTGGCCAAGTATACCTTGATATCATCAAAAGCCTTTTGTTGATCAACTCCCCACACAAACTCTTGATTATCCTTCAGCTTCAATAGTGGGGTAAACGTACGAATCCGACCGAAAAGATTTGAAATAAATCTTCGGAGATAGTTGATCTTACCAATCGACTTAAACTCGTTTTTACATGTTGGCGGATTTGTCTTGGCTATGGCTTTGACCCTTTCTTGATTAACTTCAATACCCTTTTCATGTACTATAAAGCCCAAAATTGCCCGGCCGACCGCCAAGCGCACACTTGAAAGGATTCATCTTTAAACTATGTAATCTTATGTTACGAAAAACTTTTTCTAAATTGGCTAAATGATGTAAGTCATCTTTGGATTTCACCACAACATCATCAATGTATATTTCAACAATATGATGATTAAGTCATGAAAATCATATTCATGGCTCACGATAAGTTGCCCGGTATTTTTAAACCGAAAGTCATAACCGTCTACTCAAATAATCCTATTGAGCGGGACACACGAAGGCGGTTTTGATATATCGGCTTCGCCATGAATATCCGATTATATCCAGGCATTTCCGTCTAAAAACTTATGATTTTATTCCACGATGCAGCATCGATAAGCATATCGCTATCGGCATCGGATACTCATCTTTTGTGTGGCTTTATTTAAGTTTCTAAAGTCGACACACACCTAAGTTTTCGTTTTTCTTCATAAGCTGGAACAATGTTGAAACCCATTCGCATATCGGCAAGGCCTAATGAATTTTGCCTACAATAACGTTCTATCTCCTCCTTTATAATATTATATATGGCTGGATTAAAATGTCTACGATCTCGTCTAAAAGGCCGATATCCTTGTTTAATAGGCAATCGATGTTTGACTAATTGTCGCTTAAACCGGGCATCTCATGATACTCCCAAGCAAAATAATCTTTATAATCTCTAAGAATTTTGACCAATTTTTTTGTATTTTACATCTAATTTTGTACTAATAAAAGTTGGTCTCTTCCTATCACCACTACCTATATCGACTTCTTCAGCGATCGTCGATGAGACGTGAAACCTTGGTCCAACTTTTCAATTTCTTGGAAATCTTCTATGGCCTCATAGCTATACATTACTTGCCGATAGCTTTGCATTTTGTCTTGTAAAGCCTTCATTGTTTTTCTTGCCCCATCGGCGTAATACCTCATTTGCTTGATCAAGCGTGCACGGCTTGACACCGATCGGCATAAGTCCCGTCTTGCTTACGCAAATGAAGTCACAATCATCCAACGTCTTTCCGATATACATCCAAATTCTTCGTGTTGCCAATTCATATCGTAGCTAGCCATAGTAATATGAGCGATGTATCGGCTGTGACAACCTCAACTTCACCTCCATTCCACTGAACAAGCGCTTGATGCATGGTCGACAGGATACAGCAATTGGCATGAATCTAATCCCGACCAAGCAGCACACTGTAATTTCCTTTGGCGTCAATGACAAAAAATGCGGTCGGCAAAGTTTTACTGCCGACAGTCAACTCTGTGACCATAACACCTTTGGCTTCCGTGGGATTGCCTGTGAAGTCATTCAAAACCATATTAGTCTTGATTAAGTCTTCATCGGACTTACCCAATTTCTTGCAGGTGGTGTACCGCATCAAGTTGATTGTAGCTCCCCCATCCACCAGCATCCTTGATATTAGCTTGCCATTTATATAACCTTTCAAATATAATGGCTTTAGATGACGATGATCATCTCGAGGTTTTTCAAAGATAGCGCTCGACACGAACACGGTCGAGCAAAAGTTTCTTTGGTCGATTCGTTTTTAATTTTGAACTCGACCGACAATGTAAATACCATGTTGATGTCCATCGGAGGGTGTCATCCTAATCATGGGAGAATCCAAATCATCTAGGTGAATCAAAATCTTCTTCAACATGTTCTTTCTTCCTCCATTCTTTCTTGGTAACTTTGATCGGCGAAGTTCATTGAAGGTTTGATCCCTCTGTTTCTCTGCATCGACTTCTTTGATCTCCTGAGTCCTTAGCCTCTTCAACCGTCTGCGCTGTGATCGGCTAAGGTCAGGTGGACACCACCTAGGTTTGGGCTCCATTTAGTTCGGAGATCCTTTCGTGAACTGGTCTTCTATAACTTTTATTAGGACGATCTCGTATCGGCCCAGACAATCTGTCTTTGGTCGATCGGCTAGGCCAATCGTCTTGGGGATAATGCTCCATTGAGCATGTGTATGGAGATGGCAACACTACTCCCCTTTCCCAACAAAATTGCCAAAAAGGACATCTCCGATGCACTCTCTCTACGTTCTTAGTTTGATACAGATTGTCTGGCCGACGAGGATAATATCGTGGCCGATTATTTATTCTTTCATACTTCTCCATTAACTGAGAAAACGTCAGTCGCGGCCTTCTTGCTGGCTATTTTGACAGTGATTTTTCCGCCTTATATTATCTGCCAACCTGCGGATTTCCCTTAGGTTTAATGGTCCTTGAATTCTTTCCTTCATGATCGGCTTCTATTTGTAACGAACCGATCGTGATTTTTAATGTTTGGCCGCCATTTCAGGTTGACTGAACATCGACTTGCCGATCCCTTTTTGGCTCCTCGCTGTGCATCGGCTTTTTCCTTTGCTTGAACATTGGACCATATTTAGAGGGAACGGATCAACATCAACTTGCATGGTCGGCTCATCAGCGAATTTTAGCCGACCGTCCTCGATAGCTGACTGGATCTGCTGACGAAAAATATTGCAATCATTAGTATTATGAGAAAATAATGATACCACTTGCAATACTCGCTTCTTGATCTCATCAGCCGATGGTATAACATGTCCTTCGGGCAATCATATTATTTTTTTTGTAATAATAAATCAAAAATACGATCACACTTGGAGACATCAAAAGCATATTTAACTTCCGACTTATTCCTAGTCGGCTTAAACTAGGAACATACTAAGGATTTTTTAGACCCTTTCATCCATTCGGCTATGTTTATCTATGCTTCATCATCTTTTGAAGATTCGCTAGGACAATAGTCGACCATATTAATTTTGACTTTATCCTTTTCCTTATTATTACCATTCATTTTAAATCTATCTTTGAATGTCAGATATTCGGGAACCGCTCTCTTTTGAGCCAGACACACGATGAAGCGGATGACTCGGATCGGTGAACTCTTGTCCTTCAAACTTTTCTCCGAGTGGTAGAATTAACCCTTGGAAAGCCAAATCAGCGAGCTGGTTATCGGGTAACGTGACGCGAAAACACCGATTTCTTATCTCTCTAAATCTTTTAATATAGTCAGTCACCGATTCTCCAAATTTCTGGCGAACAGAACTTAGATCAGAGATCCTAAGTTCTAGACTACCTGAGAAAAAGTATTCATGAAATCGTCTTTCCAAATCGTTCCATAAATGAAATGAATTTGGAGGCAGACAAGTAAACCAATTAAAAGCTGATCCTGATAATGATAAAGGGAACAGTCTAATTTTTAGCCCGTCGGATTGAGCTGCTTCGCCACATTGTGCGATAAAGCGTTCGACGTGTTCTAATGTAGTAATCGAGTCGTCACCAGAGAATTTTGCAAAATCTGGGACTTTGAAATTATGGGGATAAGGCATACGATCTATGTAATCAGGATACAGCTTTCTATAGCCGCTAACTTTCCCTTTCGGCTGTATGCCAAATTGATCCCTTAATACTGCAGAAATTTGATCGCCCAATCTCACATTATCGGCCGGAATAAGAGGTCCTTGATAATGATGGTCATAATTGGCATTCTGCCCCCCGAGTTCAAACTCGGGTTGCTAATTAGGTTGAGCCGATGGCAGACAAGTGCATTGGTCATACCTATTGTTTCTTGTTAATAGCTCTGGTACTGGGACAAAAGGTTCTGAATAGGTCACTACCCTGTGCGGACCTGGATTTCTAGGTAGGACATGTTCATGACGTTGTGGCTATCTGTCAGATTCAATCGGCTACGAAACTGATTGTGGAAAAGCCTAAAAAGGAGTTGACGGCGGTAGATTTGCCGATGTGTCTAACTTAGCAAAGATTGATTAAGCTCGTAATGATTTGCCCCACTGCCGAGGATCTCTAGGCGTATGATGGTGGGTTGAGGGCATCATAGTTGGGGTGAGGTTATAGCCGATGGTTTAGGATCGGCTAGTGTGCTCTGCGTGTTTTGTGCTATTGAAAAGACAGGGTAACTTGGCAGAGCTTGCATTGGGTTGAGCAAGCTTCTAGATGAGGCCAACTCCTGGGCGATAGTTTTAACACTATTTGCAATCATCGGCTTAAGTGTTGTGACAAGAGCCGATGACTGGTTTATCAGAGCATGATGTACAGATTGATTAATCATAGCCGATAGCTCGGCTTGAGCGGGCAGATATCGACTTACCGATCCTTCTGTTACGCTTGCATCCCCCAGGGCATTGACTGTCGGCAAAGCGGTCTTTTGAGTGACGCCACGTCTAGTCTTCTGATAGCAATTCAGCATCATCTCCTCTAGAGCAGCTTTCCGATCTTTGATTTCTCTACGTTGTTCTGGAGTTAAATCGTCCATCGTTGGGACGATTATGACTTCAACGTTGAGATCGGATGGTGGAATCGACTTTCCTGATGAAGACATTGTGTCCCACCGGGCGTGTCAAGAGTGTGTTGGCGGCCAAAAACTTGAAGTAGGGTTTTCCGCACAACAAGACACCGCATTTAACACATGGTTCAGAGTGTGCCAACCGATTTGACTCAGAATCGACAAGGTAAAAATATGAAATTCACTCGAAGCCGATCGTTAAGATCAATCGGCTTAAATTCAATCAGCTCAAAGCCGATTAAATCAAGAAACAGGGTAAGTCTAACTAGCCGATTAGGGATAATCAGAGGATAAAGGTATATCGATTATGAAGAAGGCGATCGCGCAACAAAATCGTAATAAATTGAACTTGGGGCGAATTTGAAGAAGATCAACAATCGATGCGCAACTTATTGATCAAGATCAATTACAAAGACTAAATTACAAGAACTACTCCTAGTCGATAGGAAAAAGTAATGTAAATTGGTGTGTTTGATTGTGTTCATTCCTTTCTCGCAGTCGCTCCCTTGCCCTCTTTTATACCCATCGACCGATCGTGTCCTATTACAACACGCTACAAAGCTTGATCCATATCGGCCTCAATCCGGATAGTTTTCCTTAAAGATCTTCACCGCTACTAAATATCTTCAAATCTTTCCAAATCATCCGCTGGTTAATGTATGTTGACTTTCTTGCCGATTTTGACCATACTGCCAAATTTTGGTGCAAACAACACTATTGTGACGACAGAAAGGGCCCGAGACGCATCGGAGTTCGTGGCAATGGACACAAATTGAAGGAAAAGAAGTAAATTTTATTCAATCTTGAACATGTACTGAGTTATTGCCTCGTTAAAACCTTACACCCCGTGAGGTGCCCCGATAAGGAAAAGAGTACAGAAACTACACGATATATATACATATACTACCCGAGACCGAGATTGTCAAAGTAGGCTACTACATTCGTGATCTCCTGATCCTCTGGCCGATGTTTTGTCCCGTCATCCGCATGCTCCCAGCTTTTAAGGCATATAATTGTCTCAACTATCTCAGTTTGAGATGACCTCCTTGGCTCAAGTATCCTCCCCACCAAAATCGAAAGTGGATTCCATGAGATAGTAGACATCGAGGCTGTAAGTACGTCCCGTGCAAAATGGGATAACATGGGGTAAATATGTTGGCTATTCTTCCACCACAAGAGCAAGTTGGTTGATTTTCCTCATCTATGTCAAGCTCGGCTCCACGAAAGACGTGTCGAGGTAGTGGTTGACCTCTACTCGTGGATTCCATGGAGACTTGCTCGGCGATTGGGAAGACGAGCCATACGACTTACCTTTCAGCTTCTTCATATGCTTGAAGTGGTCAAACTACCA